>VYZU01014812.1:73213-83870 GCA_013401355.1 Ceyx cyanopectus | reverse complement strand
TAAAACACAAAAGCAACAGGTCAGATACAGGGCTCTTGTGAACTCTGCCTCCCCTATCAGAACACAGAAGATGCAGCTTGGAACTACTTATCACTTTATTTTTAATTAAAACCTATAATGATTTTGCACTTTGTTAACACGCTTTGTCCATAAAGTCAATAAAGGATGAAGTGAATCTTCAGATAATTCTATATTTTGGATTATCTTTTCTTACAATAACTGGGCCAGATGATCCATAGGAATTGCCAATGTGCCTGGTTATGCTTCTATCTACTCCATGCATTTTATTCCTCAAAGAAATCAGAAGAAGTGATCTCAGGTAAGATCCAGCAACCACAAAAGCTAAACCAGGATCATTTGTCTGGGTGTCCCTGACACCTTATGCAGCTCTGGCTGAGGTTCAGCAAGGTGATGCATCCCCCCTTCAGCCTGAAACACAAGAAGTTTTGGTCCACCTAGGTTGGGAATGGTCCATCATATTTGGCTTTAAAGCAGGAGAGCTAGAGAGCATGACCTTGCTCCATCCTGATGGTGTCTACACCTGGATCTCTCTCAGAAAGCACCTATGAAATTGAAACACTTTAATATGGATCCTGTTTATATTTCATTATCATTACATTGTTTCCAATATACTGAAGAATGTTAAGTTTCTTTATATTTTTGCTTGCTCTTCAAGTGTGCATGACACTTTATGCTGAAAACAAAACCCTGAAAAACAAGCAAGGGGTTTTAATTTGAGAATAATGTATTTCTTTCCATCTGTGATACATTTAAAAGGATTTAACATATTTTTACTGCATCTACCACAAGGAACATTGATTTTCTCTGGAATATCTCTAAAAATATGTGGCTTCCTCTGAAAATCAAGGTCCTCTGAAACAGAGAAGTGTGGTGCTACAGTGTGGACATGCACTAAAGCAGCATTTTTTTTCTGTGTACTCAGAGGTGTGTAATTAATTAGCGTGAAGCAGCCATTAACACATCCCAGGCACTGTGTCACAAAGTCACACCTGATTATGTTGCAAAGTGAGATTAGCAAAATGAGCTTGAAGTTGTCCTCTCGCTGCCATGTGATAGTAGGAAAAACAAATCTTTCCACTTCCAAAGCTACAATATTCAGTACTTAAGAAATTCAACTGATGCATTCATAATGAATAAGATTTTGTGTAATTAAAATTTTAAATAAATTCCCAACATGAGCCTTGGCCTGGACTTAATTTCAGACATGGAACTACAGCTTCTGACAAAATAGGTTGAGATGTGGGTTGGTTTTTTTTTTCCTTCTCTTTTCTTTCATCTGAGACATTTATAAAATCTCATTAGCATACTGGGAAAAAAAATAAGCAGAAGAGAAATTAAAGACCAGGATTAAAAGACTCACTACTTTCTTCATGTCACCTTTTTAGTTCTTCTGAGCATCTGTCCCTGTGTGGTGGGTGTAACGTGGAGGTGTATGTTAGTGGGTGGCAAAGCTTTTTATGAGGCAGAAAGAAGCTGAGAATTAGAAAATAGGAGGCAGTTTCTGTACAGATGAGAAGAAGCAATCAGACCCTGAGAAGCTGAGGAAGAAAGTAAGAAAACTGAATAAAAAGCACATTTCACTGGCAAAGAAAATGCTCATTTATTTCAACAGAAACCCTGAAAGTTGTCATGGAGCTCTCACTCAAAGCATCTCACAGCTGCAGGTCCAGGTCCTTCTTTGTCTGCAGAAATCTTCAGGTCAAAGCCAAAAATCCACCAAGTTGTCATGGCACATTTCCAAGTTGCTCACCTACCTACAGGGTGACTTCATCCCTTGTGGTCCCTGGTGACATCTAGGGTGGTGAAGGTGATAAGTGATGGCACATTAGCAAGGAGGTCATGTGGCTGGGGGGAAACCCATGTTGTCCTGGAGTGCTGGACTCCACTCATGCCTCTGCCTGGAAAGCCCTGTATGATACTGGAAAGTCATTTACAGCAAGCTGTGCATGGATGGCTTCTAGTCACTTGATCTCTTCTCCTGAGTTGCTCAACCTAAAGTCTTAGACCTGATCTAAGTGTAATTTTACTTTGGAAATTCAGAGGCTGTGTGCTATAAACCAGCCATTAAAATATGGTAAATACACTTGAATCTTTAATCTCTCCGTGCCTACATTCCTTGACTCTAAAGTGAGAACTAATATTGCTGCTCTACTTTAGCTCAACATCATCACTATCAGCTGACAGGTGCCTGTGATGCAGAGAAGCAGCCCCAGCAATGAGCCTCAAAGGAAAAAATGCCTGACAGAATGAACATAGTCTCAGATTTGGGATTGTTGTCACAAGGATAACAAAAAAACCCAAACTTATCATCAAAGTGCATAGGTTTGCACACACACAAATCCCATTTTATGTTATTTATTTTATTTTATTTTATTTTATTTTATTTTATTTAGGTTTAGTNAGAATGTTTCAACCTGGGCAAAATTGAGTTTTTCCCCACTGCATTATTTTCAGAAATATTTGAAACAGACCTGTAAGTGTTGTGAGTCTATGTATAAATATGTGTATGTGTGTTTATGGAAGAGTATATATAATTTAATACATATATTATAGTCATCCTGAGTCAGGTGAGTCGCTGACTTCCTCAAGCAAATAGCTCACCCCGTGGATGAATTAATAAGTGTTTGCAAAGTTGAGTCTGATCACTGCGTAAAATGAACAGGTGTGAAGTGTCTGGAAAAGGATAATTATTCACAGCACATACTTTGCTGTCAGGAACCTTCATTGACTGGAAAGCATGACTTGTCCTCACTCCTTGGGATGTTCTCTGTACATGTAAGCACTGTTCACAGGCATGTAAAAAGATGATTTTTGAATATATTTGAAGATTTTTGAATAGCCTTCCAGGCTCTGGCACCCTCACTGGGAACAAGTTGTTCCTTGTGTTTCCCCTAAACCTCTTGTGCTCCAACTGACTCCCATTGCCTCTTGTCGCTGGATGGCACTGAGCAGAGTCTGGCTCCATCCTCCCTACACTCACCCTTAACATATTCATAGATACTAATGAGCTCCCCCCTCAGTCTCCTCTCCTCCAGGCTAAAGAGCCCCAGCTCTCTCAGCCTCTCCTCAGCAGGGAGATGCTCCACTCCCTTCAGCATCTTGGTGCCCTGCACTGGACTCTCTCCAGTAGCTCTTTGTCCTTCTTTATAGAATGTTTTTTTTTTTTTTTTTCTGTAAGAAAAGCACTATGTATTTTTAATTTTTTATTTTTTTTTTTTGCCAAATGGCTTGTTCTTAAAAAGAATTACACTGTAATAAGCTGCATCATTAAAAAGACATTTTTTCTGTGAGCAGCATAGCCTGGCTTCCTGCAGTTCGGTGTCTTGTAGTGGGATTATCTTGCATCTAATGAGGAGCACTCTGGCTGAAGCTTTTTCTCCTGTTCAGAATAACACTGTGTCATGTGTGTTCTCTGGTGTCTATAATACATTTGGGATCAAACTGCCATTGTTTAAGTTCTCTGATATCTGACAATGTGATATTGCCCATGTGGCAAGCTGTTCCTCCCTGGAGGCACGCAAGGGTCATACTTCTTTACCCTGCTGCCTCTTCTCACAAACCCAGTTGAAAATTAAATCCTTTGAGACTTCTAGCACACAGTAAATATGACTGAAATTGGTCAACAGGCTAAAAGGTAATTGAGAATAATACTGGACTGACACAACAATATAATCAACTTAATTTTATTAGGTAATCAGGCAATAAATGATGGAAAGTAAATAGTGGAGCGGATTAAACATGGAAAAAATGTTCATAAATATTTATTCAAGCATTTAAATGCACTCAAGGTGACCATTTTATTCCTGTTTTGCATTTCAATTTTAGAGGTTCGATTCACAGCCATATGGTCTATGAAAGACCAACAAGGGCACAGGCACTGCAATAGTTACTCTTACATCTCACAAATAAAAGTAAAATTATCGTTTCTGTGAGATATTTTTTTTTCCACAGAGACAGGGAATTTTTAAACGTTCTTTCAGAATATTACAAAATTTAGAATTTAGAAACAGAAATGTTGAATAATTCAGAAAGTAGACTTTGAAGATGATTCTCACCTAGTCAGAGAATAAAAATAGATCATGTGGTTTGTGTTGAATTTCTGGAATTTTCACTAAAACTGAAGTGAACAAAGTCACACCAAAAATCCTTTGCTGAAGTGATTCATTGAAATGTTTCAAAAATGTGACATGTGAAAGGGAAATCTCAATTACTTGCACCCACAAAAAATCACAAGTGAAGGAGAGAAGATAGATACACTGAATAAATTGCTAATTGTAATTTATTTTTCCAGTTACTGAGCCATAAAATTGTGCTTGTTGTAAAATGATTTTTGGAGATACCTTTATTTTCTTACCTTGGATACAGTTTAGATGGATGATCTACCATTGCTCTCCATGCTTATCAAATTAGGGGAATGCATTTCTGAATTCAATTACATCCTTGGTGGAAAAGGTTTCTCTGACTCTGTTATTCTTTGGAGAAGAATTATACACAGTCTATAAAGCTTCACATTTCAAAACCTAATTTTGAATGTTATTCAAGAGGTTAATTTAAGATTCATCTTTCTAAAGAGGAGTTAAATAAAACTGATAGAAGGCTGGAGCTTGTTGAGTGGTTGAGAGGTTTATCAGCATGTGACTATGAGTTCATTAGTTTTAATTAGTATAATCACTAATGTTGCATTAACAGTTTGGTGAGAGAAAGTAATTGCTCACACCCACTGTATTAGATAGGGAGATTAGAATTCATTTTATGAGGCAATTAGCATTTCAGGGATTTTTTAAAAGGCTTTTATGATCTGCCATTGCAGTAGCTTCCTTCACCAAAAAGAGTTTAAATTAACCATAACTTTTATCCTAATGGGATGCAAAAATTAATGTAGAATTAAGTGTGAACCAGAAATCCCACTGTGATAAGCAGGCAGCTAAAGCCACAAACCTCTATTAGTTTATAATGACCTGTTTTATTTCCCAGACAATGACAGTCATTTATCTGTCCTCAATTCATTATCTTCTTGGAAAGTTTATATTCTTGAATTTTATACAGCAAAACAAATAAAATACGAGGAAGGGGAAAGTAGAACAGTACTACTGAAGTAATAATTCCCTAAAGAAAAACCTGCAAGGTTCAATAATAGGGCTTAAACAGCCAATTACTCTCTATATCAAATGTCAGAGGAAGAAGAAACAGCTCCCTTTGATACTCAGTGGCTTGGGAAGAACGATGAATTTCACAGCAGCAGTAAACACAACTCTGCTCTGCTCACCACATCCCTTGGCATCTACTGACAAAATCAGAGGGGAGATCCAGCACTTTGTCATCCTGATTGGCAAGGAAGCCTTTGTCTTCTGAAAGTTAGGACAACTTACCCAAGAGATTCCCTTTCAAAACACCCTGGAAAACAAAAGTGCAAGTTCTAGTGGGGAAAGTAAGAGTAGTTACTCTCACGTCAAAGCTGTGATGAAAAGCATCATGGTATCCATAGAGAGATATCTGCAACATGTCTGGCACCTATCATATCAGATTATGCTTGCCCCTTGTTAAAAGAAATCTCTGCTCAAAAGTATCTGAATAAAGCCCAAATCTGCTATGACTTGGAAATAGCATGGAGAGAACAACCGTTGGATGTCAGAACCACACTGTTGGTCCTATAACATGTTAAAATGAACAATATTTGGGCAATTACATTAATCCTCCTAAAATATATATATAAAATAATATTAATCATTATAATATAATAATAATAATATATTAATATCTAATATATATATATTATATATTATATATATAGATATGTATGTAGTATATGGAGTCTACATTCTTATCCTTCTTATAACCATCTCCAAACGAGTTCAGAGAGACACAATGCCCTCCTACATTTATATTTAGATACAACTAGCCAGATTGGATTTCAGCCTTAGACACTGTGATGGGAGCTGGTGCCACCTTTAGGAGGTGAATTACTCCAGCTAATAATGGCCACCTCCCTGCACTGACTGCAAAAGCAGTCCAAGGTAAACAAATTTCCATCTTGGGTGGCTGAAGTAAATGCTTAAAATTCAGTGGGATAAATCATGAGTGGCATACCAGTGCCTTAGGGTTTGTCTGTGCACAGAGTTATTATGAAGAACCATTACTCTTCTTAAATGTGGATATGCTTTTGGTTAAGACTTACTCAATTCTCAACAGCATCCACTTGACACAGGCAGAGTGGTTTGCTTCCTAATCCTTGTGGAATCTTGCAAGAGCTGCTGCCTTTTTAGTTAGCTGTTCTACCTTGTTCCAAATTTACTTTAATATGCCCTGAATTTGCCATCCATCCACCTTTGAGAACCATTAAGATTTAAGGAGGTAGGATTATCAATTAAGAAAAAAAAAAATTACAAACCCACCCCCGAAACAACAACAACAAAAAACACAATAAAACCACCACCCCCTAAAAATAAAGGCATCATATACAGTAAAACTTGACTTTTACTTCACAAATTATGGGTGGTAGAAAGCATATTGTTTCAGGAGAAATGCCTGTATTTGCCAGTGTGTTTCATTAAAGAATAATAAAGCCATACATATTTAATTTCCCTGTTCTGAGCTGCAAGAGCCTTAACTATATAAAATGCCCCATGCTGTCCTTGCTCTGTAGGGTTTTTTTTCTTTTTTAATCAGATTTCCCCCCCTAAATTAATGAAATTGCTCTTCAAACACATGTATCAATTTCATTTGAAGTGACTTCTTATGGCTCAGTTTATTTTTTCACCTGGAGAACGACTGCCAACACCTTTTGCTGTGCAGATCCAAATCTGGATCTCCAGAGCACTGAGTCCTTGCCATTCCCACCAATGCTGGTGTAGGTGGAGTGTTATGTGACTGATGTCCGTGGGGTCTGCACCTTGTACATCTGCACCTGTTCCTGGTCCACCTGATCTCACATGTCATTTTTCTCTTCCTGTAGTATGCACCGACCCGTTGTGCAGCTGCACAGACGTCCGTGGAGCAAGGCATCCTTCCTCCCTGCCATCACCACGAAGCAGTGCACGACCCTCAGCTGGTTCCTTGCACATGTCCTCTCTTTTCCTGCCCTTGGGAAGGGCACCTGGAGGTCGTGGTGTCCCACCTGAGGCAGACCCACCGCATCAACATCCTTCAGGGGGCAGAGATTGTCTTCCTGGCCACGGACATGCACCTGCCCGCACCCACGGACTGGATCATCATGCACTCTTGCCTTGGCCACCAGTTTTTGCTGGTCCTCAGGAAGCAGGAGAAGTATGAAGGCCACCCCCAGTTCTTTGCCACGATGATGCTGATCGGCACGCCGACCCAAGCCGACAACTTCACCTACCGCCTGGAGCTCAACAGGAACCAGAGGCGCCTCAAGTGGGAGGCGACCCCTAGGTCAGTACTGGAGTGTGTTGACTCTGTCATCTCTGATGGGGATTGCCTCGTGCTGAACACTTCCCTGGCTCAGCTCTTCTCTGACAACGGAAGCCTAGCGATAGGAATTGCAATAACCACCAGCAAAGTTCACACCACTGAAGCTGAAATGTGATGGGGAAGAGGAAGAGGAAGAGGAGGAGGAGGAGGAGGAACAACAATGGTGCTCTAGCTGCCTTGGGAGAGCCAGAACTTGCAGACTTTTCGGGGGGGTCTCAGGTCTTTTATGGTATTTAGTACTTGTCCACAGTGGGCATTATGTAAACATCCTGTGGTTACGGTCTCTGTGTAATGTATTTACTGTTTTGTTAATACAATTTTATGAGAAATTTTAAAGAGGCTAATCAATTTATTGTCTCCCTCCAGCAACAATAGAAGCAACAGTTCCCTACTCTGTAGTGCCTCTACAGAAAGCTGTGGTCTGAACATGCTATGCAAATGTGTTTCCCTCATTAGCTGCCTAATTGCCCGGTGTTGAAGCAGCCCCTGTGCCTAGTAAAAGGTAAAGTATTCCACTAAGGGACAAGAGCACCCAGGTTTCCACACTGGCAACAGTGATTGAAGTCTTACACTGCAGTCACAACCAAGCCCCAGGGAGCTTGCAGTTTCAGAGCTCCCTTCAGCTTCTGAGGAAACAAATTTCACTGCCCAGGCAATGAAACCTTCAGAGAAAACATCACCACTTCAGCTGAGCATTAAATCAGGGATGACAGCTAGTGGGTGGTCATGGTGAGCATGGTTAAATCTCACTCTTGTATCATGATGGGAAGTGAGATGCTTGATAGATGTTCTGGCTCCAGGATGGATATAACCATACCCAGCCATCAAAACATTCACTTTTTTTAGATGCTATTTCCTTAAACATTCAAATTAATATTTTTTTTTCGGGAAATAAAGTATCAGGATGGTCCTAAATTGTGTACTAATCTTGATATTGAATTCTGTGACACTTAGGCCCATAGTGTGTGCTGCTACAATTGATTTTAAACAATACAGACAGAATACCTGAATGCAGACAGATTTGAAATTGTCTCCTTTAAAAATAAGCTTGTTTTAATTATGTATATATATGTATATTTTAATTCCATACTCTGGAATAGTGGTGACCATCTCCTGACACTCAGTCCCACCTGCACACAGGCAGGTTTCCTCCATAGCCAAAAGCAGCAGTGAAAGCCCATGGCAGCAGATGCCATGTTGAGGAGGGGGTGGTGAGTGGGGTCCACAGTGAGTGTGACACAAGAAGCATGGGAAATTATCTTTTCCTTTTTTCCCTTCTGCCTGTGTGTGACTGTGGCCTGGCTGCCTCTGAGTGCTTTCTCAAGGAGCATCTGGTGGGTTGGGTCAGTCAGTAGCTAGAGAGACTGAAGTTCATTGCTTGAAAACTAAGGAAGGGAGGGGAGTGAGCTAATAATAGCTCTTTCATTGTCTCAAAATAGCTTCTTCGGTGTTTCAAAAGGCACCTTGCTGTAGCTTGCTTTGGGCAGGCAAATCCACCAATGCTAACGTCTCCCACCTGCTGATCTCCTGAGAATTATTCTAAATTATGTGTGAAGTAAAGCAAATTGCAATTTTCCTAAGATGAATGCTACATGGGTAATGCCTTCTGAGTTGCAGATGTACCTCATCTCTTTACCTAGCTTTCATAGCAGGTGACTGCTCAGAGAGGAGCTAGTTTGCTCATGACCACACAAGCTGAGGTTATAAGAAGATGTCTCAGTCCCTTTAGGAGTATAATGCACATACCTCCACAGCTCTCCCACTTAGACATTTGGAGGGCCAGGGGGAATGCTTGTTTGTAGTGCTTCATTGGAACACTCAGGCTTCAAAGTAGCTTGCTTTTCCCAGCAATGTTAAATATTCAGAACCAGCAACCTTCTGCCCTTTCCTTAAATGATAGCAATAAATAAATCATTGGCATTTTTGTGGACTGAAACTAGCTCCTCTGGCAAATACTCTGCTGCTGAATTAAAACAAAGCAAAAGCAATAAAACCCCAACAAAGTACTCTTCTACTTTCTCAAACTGAAAGGCTGTCATTTGGCACTATGACTTTGTCTTCCCTCATCATGAATTTGCTTCAAACTTTTGAATGCATTTTGCAATTGCACGGACTATTTTGTGAGAATAAATTCTGATTAAGTGTTTTTATGTGTTCAGGGAGTCAGTGCATGTGTGCCACTGTTGCATTCAGGTGTTTTTCCCTACCTTGGGGTCTGCACAGGAGGCGAGCGCAGCAGTGCCGCTGCCGTGCTGCATCCAGAGGGTCCCGATAGGAGCTGGCACAAAGATGACTGCTTCTTGAATGTCTGTTTCTTTCAGGGAAACGCGGGACAGGTTTACTCCAGGAGCATTGTTTTATTATACTAGCGCAGCAAGCAAAGTCCCTGAGAAGAAAGGGCAACCCAGCATGGTTCATCTGTAAACAGTAATTTACTGCTGTAGGGAACTGTAATGTGTAGGCAGCCTTTTTGGAAGAAAGGTATGATAAATTATTACAGTCAATAAGTTCTTTGGGTTTGTGCCTGGGGTCTGGTGAGCAGCAAGTATCAGGATCCAGTTGCATGTTTGTTTTTCTTCTCGGACTCTTCACTATTTTCTGATATATTTCATCTAAACAGCTTTTACTATCTCACTGCCTTTTGTCGCATTATAATTTCTTCTAAAGTAAATGAAATGTGAATATGAAAAGGGTATATAAAACAAGTAATATTTTAAATTCTAAATAGAATTATTGACAAAGAGTTTTTCCAAGAAAATTTGAGATTTATTAAAGTGGTTAGTATAGCTTATTAAATGGTAAAGTGAATCAAGTAGCATCAACCTGGATGAATGTGGATAATATCAAGCAAAAGAACTTGAATTTGGCTTTGGGGAAATATCTGTATGTTTATGTGATCATGCAAGCATGTATACACATGCTAGAGTGTACATACAGGGAAGCGAATTCATCTGTTACAGATATTAGAAGTCAAGCTTATTTTATAAACTTAAACAGATTGTGATTTGATAAAAATGTTTGAGTGTACTGTAAATTGGAGAAGTGAAAAAACATACTGCATACTTTTGTCTCATTTACATATTTACCTGTCTTTAGTCTTTTGTTTTCTGTCGTTTTCAAGTGACTATACTTAAATGTGATGGAAGTTATATTTACTTCAGGAGAATATAGCAAATAAGTAGCACTTTGTTAATTTTTGAGCTTC
>VYZU01014812.1:5281-73117 GCA_013401355.1 Ceyx cyanopectus | reverse complement strand
CACATCCTACATTTCATACTATCTTTTACAGGCTGGTGCTACTGAAGAAAGGAGGGATGGAAAATTCTGGACAATGAAAAGGTTATAACAAAGTGTTTTACTAAAAATTGCTGGATACTGCTGTATGGATCTCCCTTTTGGGCATCAAAGGAATGAAACTCATTTGACAGTATTGTAGTGTAGGTGATTTATCAGCTTTTCTAGACAATAATACACCTGAAAAAAACACTCTCATTGGAGAAGAGTCCATCAGAACAGCATTGGAGATGCACTTCTGCTCCAACTAGAGTAGAAACACTTTCTCACATGGAATAGCTACAGCTTCTGAACTTTCCAGACACAAGCATAAAGCAATAAAACCCCAATAAAAAACAGTTCTTCTGGCTTAAACTGAAAGGAGGTTGTAGAGAGGTGGGTGCCTGTCTCCTGTCACCTAACAAGCAATAGGACAAGTGGAAATTGCTTCAAGTTGTACCAGGGGAGGTTTAGGTTAGATAGTGGGAAAAAAAAATGTCACTAAAAAGTTTATCAAGCACTGGATACGGCTGCCCAGCATTGTGGTTGAGTCACCATCCCTGGATATGTTCAAAAGTCATTTATAGATGGTGGTTATGGACATGATTTAGCAGTGAACTTGTTAGAATTAGGTTAATGGTTGTACCCAATGATCTTAAAGGTCTTTTCCAACCTAAACAGTTCTACAAATCTTTTATTCTATGCCTGAATTCTTTTTACACTGTGATAGAGCTCTAATTTAATGCTGATTTTGTTGCCTGATTACAAGAAGTTCTAGAGGGAGGGATGTTCCTTGGATGTTCAGTTGTTCCAGGCTATTTATTTCTTCCTATTTGGAGCCTCTAGTTGTTGAAATACCTACTGAAATGAATAATGTGTTGTTAGATTTTGAGTGTGCCCCTTGCCAAAGGAACTTTGTTTTTCTGGTAGGATGAGTGTGACTTCAGCAGTACTCTGGGATGGACATCTCCATCCCTTGCCAGCATCCTGGTTTCAATGAGGCAGGAGGCACAGTGGGGATGTGACCTCCCTGACATGGACCTTCTCCCTTCTGTTTCAAGGGTCTATTTAAAAACTTTCTGCCATGGAAGACAATCTCATTCTGTCATAAACTTACGAGCAACCCTTCACTGCCATAAAGCAAAGGTGAAGCAAATATTCCACATAGGAGGACATAAATGCTAAAATACTGGCAAACAGGATCAACAGTGAAATTCAGTTTACATGCACTCTCTCAGTGCCCATAATATTGCACTTTTTACAGCTCCCTATTCATATTTCAAAGGCAGCTGTAGCTTAGCATTCCAAATTTGGACTTCTAAAATTCATTTTGTACTCTAATATTTTGCATCTTTGTAACATATTGCACCCTGTTGCTCCAAATTCCATCGAAAATCTGAAGAACACAGCCTCACATCTCTTTGAAGTAAGGAAGTACCCTTCATTTGGTGCAGGAGAAAATGAGGTCTTGCAAAATTGCTATGTAGCTGCTGCAAAATTCTATTTACCTGGAGCAGTGTTCACTCTTTGTTTGGGAATTTATTTTTTTTTACATAGACAAAATGGTGAGTTTGGGTTGATTTTGTTTTGTTAGGTTTTTGGGTTTGGTTTTTTTTTTAGTTTTTATATATCTGTGTTCATAAATGGATTTTCTCATGCTTAAATTAGTAAATTACAACAATAATTTCATCAGGCTGAGTCAGGTGGATTGTTACCAGACCCACTAGAAAACCTACTTTGGTTCTTTTGCACTATCCATCAGCCATGGTGTGAATGTTAATGTCAGATCTGCAGTAAAAAAGCATTAGTGCTTTCAGCTCAATCCCATTATGAATTAAGCTCACATCATATATCCATGACTCCTTATAAATCAGCTGAAGCATCCTGAGTCTCATCATCTCAAAGATGATAAAGGATCTTGCTGTGCCAGTGCCAGCCAGAGGGCTTGCTGAGAAGTAGGGCAGTCGTCCTCTTCCCACTGGACTCTGATATCACATCCTACATTTCATACTATCTTTTACAGGCTGGTGCTACTGAAGAAAGGAGGGATGGAAAATTCTGGACAATGAAAAGGTTATAACAAAGTGTTTTACTAAAAATTGCTGGATACTGCTGTATGGATCTCCCTTTTGGGCATCAAAGGAATGAAACTCATTTGACAGTATTGTAGTGTAGGTGATTTATCAGCTTTTCTAGACAATAATACACCTGAAAAAAACACTCTCATTGGAGAAGAGTCCATCAGAACAGCATTGGAGATGCACTTCTGCTCCAACTAGAGTAGAAACACTTTCTCACATGGAATAGCTACAGCTTCTGAACTTTCCAGACACAAGCATAAATTTTTAATATTTAAAAAAAAAAAATCAAATTAACTCTGCATATTCACACTTTTTGAGTGAAGAGTGGAAAACTAAGATTACCACTGGTTCTCACAGGACTTTCACAAAGGGATGCCCAGCTCCAAAAAAAGAACCTAACAAACCTTACTAGGAAGCAAATGGGAAACACCAATTGCAAAGTCTGCTGTCCTTTGACTAGAATGAGCTTTCTATCTTCCAGGTACTGAAAATCCTCCTGAGACATTGCCTATCTGAACACATTGCTTAATCTTGTAGAGAGCCCCGGGACTGAGGGGTTCTTGCTGTTAGAAATTGCATCAAGTAACCTTATTGAAGATAAATGGCTTTGAACTTTCATGGCAACAGTGATGAACTGCTTCGACATCCGCATGGTGCAGGATGAAAAATCTGAGCTTTTAGACAGAGAAATAAACGTATTCAAATGCAAACATTGAGTCTGAGGGAAGAGTTTTGGGGTAAGCTTAAAAGCACTTTATTGCTGCAGACTGGATGTCTGCATAGCAAGAGTCATTTCACTGCCAGTCAGGTCTCATTGGCTTCAGTCCAAGAAAAACTCAGATATTTCTCCTTTCTCTACTAAGAAAGATGCCATGAAAATGTAAAGCAAACGCTGTCATATATGAACCAAGTCTGGAAAGGATCTTTCTTTTCAGACTGGACTGCAGACTGTGGGGACAGCACTACATCTACTTGTTCAAGGTGAGTCCAGGGTTGTAGACACTTACCTGTGTAGACACTTTCTTCATGCTACAATCTCTGCTTCAACCACTAAAGATAACTCTGTCCAAGCAGCTGGCTTCAAGCCTTCAATGACTTTAAGACAGTTCTCTTAACATCTACTAACATCAGCTTGGAGGCTGAGATGCTTTTAGGGCACAAGATAGTGAGGCTCCACTGAGACTTTGCAAGAATCTCCAGTAAGGAGGTAAGCAGGCAAGCCCTACATCTTGCTGTCTCCTGCCTTTCATGTGAGAAGCACTAGATACACCCACAGGGATTGGCTTGGATCTTTTCTAATAAACTGTGGCAAATGCCTGGACCACAGAACTGGATGCCACAAGTTCTAGAGATGTTCAATCCAACAGCAGCCAAATTTGATGTGAGTCCCTCTCTTAGCTTTGAGAGTTGAAAGAGCATCTTGAAGAGAAGCATTAGACCCATTTATAGCTCTGTCAGATGGCTCCTATTTCAGGATACAGGTTCCTCTCTGGCTTCTGATGGTGACAGTAAGGCTACAAAACATGACTAGGTGTGCCAACCTTCCACAGTAGGGTCCTGATCCACAGAAAATTATCTGGAAACTATATAAATGAATAATCATATAATATACTGACATAAAACAATAATGCAGTGAGGCCTTGTAGGGCTGATAACATATTTAAAAGTAGCAGCTGATCCTGAAAGAGATCATCACTCAAAATGAGCTTCAGGTGATGCCTGTGCTGTTGCCTTACTGACATGTGGAAGACATCCAGAAGAGTGATAGTCTCAGGGCTACCCTGATTACTCAAAGAAATGCTGACCTAAAAAAAAATTAGCTATGAGAGTACTGAGTGAATCAGAAATATATTGCTGTTGCCTCTTGGTGGCAGTTTCTTGTGACGTGTCCTTGAAAAAGGATTTCCAGTAGGCAGAGGGGGTTCAACTGCAACAAAGCCCCTGCTCTGTCACTTATACTGAGAATTTTTTGAATATAAATCTTAATTTCAGAGATCCTCCCATCCAGAGGGAAACAAAGGTTTTCTTTCTGCAAAACCCACTCATCTTGGACCCAAGTTGCAACCTAAGTAAAAACCTTACCTTTAAAAACCTACCTTACTCATAAAGTCCCTATGCAGTGACAACTGCACTACCCTTTCAGACTCAATGGCTATTAGGTCAAATGTTTTGACCTTTTTGTTTCTGCACATCAGGCAGAAAACCATCAAGAGACTGTGAAACAGGCTTCCAGTTTCAGTTAAGTAGAAAGGAGAGATAAGGAGCACTTGGAGCTGGGCTGGCAAGGTGGGCATCCTGGATGCTCAGCAGAGAACTCTGGAGAAGAGGAATTTCTGGAATATTATTACTCCATGATTCAATAGCAGTTCAGGTCACTTAGTCCAACTGTTTAGCTTAACCTCTGAGATGCTGAGATATGTCCACCTGTGAACATCAAGGACAGCATCTTCAAAAGCCCATTTTTAATTTTAAAATTCAAGCAGTATCACCCTGCTAATGCCTCAAGAAAATTAATCCTTTGAGAAAAAGAAACTGTTCCTTTTTGGAAGACCTATAAAAAGCTTTTCTACTTGAGATCCAGCAAAACTCCTAGAGCAGCTGCTTCATTGAAGGACCAGTGCAGAGCAAATTTTTCCTAGAACTTCAGTCAAGAGATCTTTGCATACACTTAAGTATTTCAATGGGCAGGGAAGAACTAAGCACAGACTGGAAGATAAGCACTGATAACCTGCCTGAACTCAGGTGAAATACATTAGTTTGGAATTAAAGAAATTAGCATAGGAATAGGCAAGAAATAGGTAAAAAACCCCCAAATCTTAAGCAGTGCTTTTTTCCATGTTTTTTGACATATACTTGTATTTGTTAGCATTTATATTCCACTGTCTCCCCCATATTCATATTACATGTATGAAGTGCTCTACTTCAACATGTAATAACTCAGAATTTCTTAATCTGAATCAAACTATATCATTTTCCAGAAACCCTTATGATGTATTACATGAAAGAGCAGCAATAAACCTTTCTACCAGTATCTGTAAAACATCTCACAATATCTGCCATGAAAAATGCCATTGGATCCTATTTATGATTCTCATGATTTATGTGTCACCTCCTTGCATTGGAGGGCTACTTTTATGTAGAGGGTGGTGCATTGAAATGAAATATTAGGAAGAAATGAACAATTGCCAAAGTTCACTGTCTACTAAAGCTTGCCAAAAAATTTGTTGTTTCCTACCTTTAATCTTTTACAGCCACAAACAGTTTGAAAAGTGGCTCTGTTGCAGGTCCCAGTATTCCCAGTTTGGGTTGTCCCCAGTTGCCCTCATAAACTGGATTCAGCCACTGCCTGTGTTAAGTGGCAGGAGCTTGAAAACCTGCATGGGGAATCAGAGCTTTGGTTTTGAGTCTAGCCCAAAGGTGGTCATCTGTGGAAAAAAAGGAAAGGCATTCACTGCATGGAAACAACCTGAGGCTGCTTCTCATTTCTTGCAGGTTTGGGGGTTGGTTTTTGTTTGTTTTATGTTTGGTTTTTTTCCTTCTGGACAATTAACGAGGAATATACTTTATCAGAACCCCATAAATTGACAAGGACCTTCAAAAATTAATTCTTTAATTTCAGCCTGGTTATTTACAAGATCAGAATTGGGCAGGATCTCTAACCCTATTGCCTGTCAATTCCTTTTAACATCAATCTTTGCTTCCTTATTGTAGAAACCTGTTTCAGGCACTGATGAATCTTGATAGAAATTGCCTTGGTAAGAGCTGAGTGATCAAAACTGACCAGATGTGCAAGATGAATATTCATGGTTTATTGAAGCAACCTCCACCCTCTTTTCAGAGCAGGGTACATTAAGCTGACCTGTTATCTCTCATACAAATTACTGCCTCATTACCACTCATTCCTCTGGAACCTGACTGCAAGGGACATTGAGCTCATGTTAAATAATTTAACAAAACAATGAAAGAAAACAATATCCTGTCCAGAGTGGAGGCACATCTATTTCCCTGCTGTATGTGCAAATGAAATTGGACTTGAAGGGACTACAAGAACCAGCTTCTCCTCTTGGACATGAAGCATAGATGCTGTCTCTTTTAAGATATATGGAAGATAAGTGTCTGCATCTGCCCAGGTGACCAATAGTTTCCCTTGTAGAGAGTGAAGGGAAGGCACTTGGAGGATGACACCCATTGCAGAAATTTAGACATCTACTTTGGGAGGAAAGGAATAAAGTTGGTACATTGCTCACATCAACCTCCACTCTTTGTTGGGGGGTCAACCTTGTCCCTGCCCTCCTGCCATATGACAAAACTCCCCTGGGAGATCATTCATTTACCAGCTGGCAACAACTGGTAGGACCAAAGGATCATCCTGGCCTGTGTGTTAGTATCATCATCCACTTCAGCAGCAAAAGGAACACTTAATTTCCATTGTCCTTGCTTTCTCAGGCCAGACAGTGCAACCCTAGACTCTGTTTCAACAATATCTAAAGATGAGGACTCCACCTCTTTCAGGATTTACAACTTTCTTCAGGGCAGACACATAAAACCAAAGAGCTGACAATGGAGGAGGGAGATCCAGCAGATTATTTTCCTCCACTCCCACATGAACTGATGGTTGCAGAGCAGTCACTAGCTTCTAGAGAAGACAAGCTGTACCTTAAAACTCAAGGAAAAAAGGGCAGAGTGTTTTTTGTGGACCAAAATGATGGTTGGGGAAGGCAGGATGGTACTTCTTTTAATACAACCAAATTTCATGCACAGCAAGAACAGGGGCTAAAAATAGACCAAGATGCTAAAGGGGGCCTGGCACACACTGTCTGTATGCTAAGATTATATTTCTTTTTGAAAATGCAATAATTTAAGGAGTTGTTTCTTTTTTTTTTTTTCTTTATGCTGCTGCAAAGTGTTCAGAAACATGAGGCTGTTTGGGTCTTCAATTTTTTCTCCTTATCTTAGGAAAATGAAATGTTAATGGACAAAGGAGAAAATGACTAGAAGCAAGAGTTGCTTTATTTTTCCCAAGGCTGCTCGCACGTGATCTGCAAACAAAATAGGTCAGAGAGGGTTTTCATACCATTTCAGATGGATTTCCATGCATCCCAAGATTGGAGATCAGGATATTTCTTACATGGAAAAACCTTGATTTTTTTCCCAAGTTGTCGATGGTGGGGGATGAAGAATTCACACTATTTTTTTTATTCCAGCCCAAAGCTTAGCCATGTGTCTTGTGCAAGAGATGGATTGTGAGCTCCAGCTGGACATTTTGGCAAGCCTGGGACATCTCTGCAGTCTCATGACCCTTTCCCAGGCTCTACACTGTCCCCTGGGAGTGCACACATGACACAGCCTGTCCTCTGTTGCAGGCACCACTGGGGCTCCCTGTCTTCAGCTTGGTCACCTTTCCTCCTGAAACCCACTTGGCACCCACAGGGTGCTCACTTCTGTGGGACACTCAATTCCCTGTCTGCCCTTATATCTCACATATGGATTTTCCTTGGAGATGAGACATCCTACTGACCTAAGAGAGAGATGAGGCAGAAGGGAGGGTTTATTCACATCTGTGAACAGCATGGGCACATGAGAACTGAAATCCAGCCTTAGATACAGTGCTGGTGGTGAGGCTGAGCCACCACCCCCAGCTCTGATGCCCAGTGAGCATGATGAGGACATTGCATGGTTCAGGGCTGCATAAACTACATCTTCAAAGGAAAACAAGATGAAAATCAGAGCAGGAAGCTAGAAGTGTTTATGAAACCTATCTTTTTATCCTGCTAGAGACAGCCAACTGCCTGCCTGTTAGCAGCCTACATCAATGGACCACAAAGCATGCAGCAGATCAGGAGCTGTTTTCTGGCAAAAACACTCTTATCATCTATAAATATTACTCTGAGAGGGAACAAAACAGGTATTGTTTCTTAATGCCATCATTAACCAGAGCCACACAGATGGTAATTAATGCATCACGACATGACTAAATTGTAAGGAGCAATTGCTGCAACAAGAAGTCACCACAAGAACAGCAGAACTCAGATTAGTGTTCATTTTGAGATCAACTCCTTTGTTGCTTGAAGAGCTAGGGAACAGCTATTCCACATTATGACAGATTTATTTGCCTTCTTTCCCAAGTTTTGGGTCACAATAGAGCTTTGTTAGCTTTAATAGATTCATGTACTCCTTCCCCAGTGCTTTGTCAAATAATAATACTTACAAGGCAATAAAAGGAAAAAAGAAAACACGAAGAAAAGAACCACCTCCTGTGTCATGAGTCCTGGGTAGGTGAATGTGTGTGTGCATTTGTGTTTGTGTGTGTACAGGAGAGAGGTTGTTTATTGCACCGTCCAGCACAGAATGAAATAATTTATGTACCATCTACATGCAAATGTATTTTTCATTTAGGTAATAAACTGCAGCCTTGTATAATTTATCCAAACAATGGAGATGTGAGGACACCCATACTAATCTCCAAAAATCAACTGTGCCTTTTCAAGAGGGATTTTTGTCTTTCTATGAATTGATCAAACTTGACAAGTAATTTCAACCTAATGTTCACGGCTATCCTCCTCTCTCCTCACCATCTGTAGGTGAGAAATCCTATTTTCTGGAAGTGACAGGGTAATACAGGAGGCTGCAGACATCTGTAAAAGGAAAAAAAAAATACAAATTCCTATAGCTACAGGCAAAACAAGAGTGGATTCGGGAAGGATATGAGTATTTCTGAACAAATGATAACTTCTTCATGCCTTCAACTGTCTACATGGCCACGCATTTTTAAGCCACTAAGTTTAATGAGAGCAACTGAGAGATTAAAATGTCTCTGTATATACAGTACTGTGGTAGACATTGCTCTTGTTAACAAATATAATAAAGACTCCCAGAAGAAATTCATTCTGCAAACTTATTGCATCAATGAAAAATGCATTACGGACAAAAAGATTGAATGTAAACTCAATTTGCTTCCAGATTTATTAATAAAAATGCCAGCTTTGACTGAAAGCTATCAGTCCTATGTTAAGAAATACAAGGAGAAATTGGAAGAAAGCCAGTTATCACCCACCAGGATCACTGACACGACTGAGATTAATCCAGAGCAACTTGCAGAGCTACAAGACACTCGTGCAAATTTTGGGGTTTCTCCCAGTATGATGGCAGCTCTTAGAGCACTTTTCAGCTCTATCAGGACACTTCAGGGCATAGAGAGGAGTCCCCATGCATCAGTGGATGGAGATTTTGGTGTTCTTAGGCTTATCCAGCACCAAACATAAGCACATCTGTGCACAATCCATATAAATGCATCAGTGCTGAGGGAGTAATTGACTTTTTAACTTAGAAAACCTCCATTGTGTGTGCTTTCCCTCTTTCTGGATCACTGCTGGTCCTGAGAAATCACTCAGGGCTATTTTCCCTAGCAATCAGGAGGTCCTCATGTGGGACACC
Organism: Ceyx cyanopectus; assembly: GCA_013401355.1. Taxonomy (NCBI): domain Eukaryota; kingdom Metazoa; phylum Chordata; class Aves; order Coraciiformes; family Alcedinidae; genus Ceyx; species Ceyx cyanopectus. The sequence goes on along the minus strand of VYZU01014812.1, from coordinate 63,587 downwards.
AGGTGCCCTCACACACAACTCAAAGGGTGATTTATTTCAACTGGACCCAGGAGTGTCCTCAGCTGCTGGGTCCTGCTGAACATCTGCTTGTGTGTTGCCTCCAAAAACTCCAAGCCAGGCTCTTTCTCACACCCACGCAGAGGGATCCCCAACCTCCTCTCTTTCACCCTCTTCTGGGGCTGCTTATTGCCATCTTGGGGAAAAAGCTACTAAAAATAAGCTCAAGTACTCATTTCATGAGGATGAGGGAGTGAACTGGTGGCCAGTAGGTGAGATATGACTCAAGACACAATCTGCAGGTGAGGTTGAAACACCTGTTCAGGTTGAAGCAAGCTGGAGGGTGGCAATTCACTTTGGTGTCATAAGAATTTTTGAAGTTCAAAAATCTGCTTGAATTTTACCATTGGAAAAAAAACCTCCGTAGTTTCTGATGGTTTTCACAGCAGGGGATGATGTCAAAACAAATTGAAAAGGTCCTCTGGAAGACTGAAAAACTCAGGGCTTTCAGGCCTTTTTTATTTCTCCCCTTTGTTACCCTCCCTCAAAGATATAACCAGGCAGACCACCTAAAACTTCACTAAAGCAAAAATAAACTTCTCTCTGGTGTCAGGTAGGTGGACACTGTTAGCTCCTTAAGCAAAAAAATTGTCTTCATCTCAGGGTCATCAACCTCTACTAATAACATTACCCTTGTATGTAAAACAAAACAAAGCCCTCTACAATCAGTCATAAATTTCTTAAATCATTCAGCCCTTAAAAATACTATTTTTTCCCCTTAAACCTTTGGGCTTCCTGAGGTTGTGAGTTTAAACCTGTGGTGAGGTTTGAAAGACAGACTCCACTGCTGAGCATTCTCTCTCCACCTCCTCTCCTCTCTCCTCTCCTCTCCAGCTATTGCTCTGGGTCATCTATCAACCACTGTTCACATCAGGTGGGACTGGACTTGCTGCTCCCACCACCAGAAAAATTTTCATTAAGATATCCAGATTATTTGGGTCATGGAAGTGAGCTGGATGAGCTCTCAATGCCAGTGAAACCTTCAATTTTCTGTGGAAAGAGAGGCAGCAGCCTGTTACTGCCAATTTCTGTAAACCCCTAAAAGTCTGGCAGTATCAGTAAGATAGGATTCAGTCCACAGCCTCTCATTATTCAGAGGAATGGGAGGATATGGAGACACCAGAGTAATCTGGAGCAGACAATGAAAGTTGACTAGGCTCCTCTGATTAAAACTGCAAATCCTACAACCCTAACCCTAATCCCCTGCTGTGGAAAGGGGAGATTAGCCTGGGTTCCAAAAAAGATAACTCTATCTTTTCCTTAAGTTGCATGTTAAAATTCAATCTCCTCCCAGGAGACAGCGTGCAGGGATATTGCTTTTTCTCTCCCCTTAATTAGGAAAGTATAAGAAAGAACCAGTGCTGCTTGCACAGGATCTGACAGTGCAGTGGGCTGCCCTCTGCTCTCTGATTGCTTTATTAGCACCCTAAACCTGAGGATGAGCAAAGGGGATCTTTCCAGCCCTTCAGGGTTATACAGTGTTTGCAAGATGCTGAAGCAATCCATCAACTTCTGCTCCCATTTACACCAGTATGAATCCCCAGCAAGTGGGTGTGCAGCCAAGGCAAGCATTGGTGTGCCAGGGCACCATCTACCTCCTCAGGTCTCATCCACTTGAATTTTGAAGTCCCCAGGGAGAAAACAAGATGTGAGGGTATCCAGGAGGATTGTTGCTTGTAGTAAAATCACCTGTTTTTCAGTAGTGGGCACACTTTGCAGCAAAAGTAAAGTTAAGCCCTGTCAGACTGAAATAATGTATTAATTTTATGTTCATTGTCCCCACTGTTACTGCTCCTCACACGAACAACATGGCTGTGTCCTTTGGCAGGCCAAAGTCCAGGAAATATATTATTTCTTGAGTTTTTTGGTTTTTTTTTTAATTTGGATTTAAAAAGCTGGAAGTGAAAACTGGAAGCCAAACCTTCATGCCTGAGATGCAGTGATGGTAACACATCAAGGTAGATCTGACCACTTCAAAACCCATGAAATCAAGTAGACAACTCTAATGTTCAGAAGTCACTGGAGTGACTCTCCATCGTTTCCCCCTGTTGATTTATTCTGTCATTCAATTTCATTTTCTTTCCAGTATAATTTAAAATTAAATTCTACTTTGAGGGGAAAGGAGTGCAAGAGATGTTATAATTTATCTGAGCTGCTAAAGCAAAAGGGAAAAACTCAGCAAAGATATTTTTTTTGTCTCCTGCCCTTTAAACTATTAAAATATTTCAGAGCTATATTGCTCTGAAATGTACACTACTTTGCAAGGAACCTTTACTGCCATTCGAGTTTGGTTGCTCACAACTTAATTTCTCCACCACTATCCACCTACAAGCAAACTGCAAATTAGGAGATAACACTGCAAACATGGATTCTGCAAAAATACTCTTCAGCATCAGCAGTGGCATCAGTCCCAGAAGAACACAGGCATGGTGGGTGAGGGCAGATCTCTCTCCTGCCAGCACACAAGGAGGTGAAGGGGACCATGTGGTGCATGTGGCTGAGTAACAACTCTTCTCTCACTACCTCTCCCATGGGTTTTATCTTGCCAAAATGTAATCCTGCAGTGTTTCATTTTACCCATTGTCCTAGAGAACATAAAAATGGATCAGTCATTTTTCTTTTTTTTTTTCTTTCATCACACCAGCTGAATTTTCCGTGGAATGAACTTATTTGCTTTAGGTCCTAATTCAGCAGAGCATTTCATGCTAATTTGGCNCCCTCAAAGATATAACCAGGCAGACCACCTAAAACTTCACTAAAGCAAAAATAAACTTCTCTCTGGTGTCAGGTAGGTGGACACTGTTAGCTCCTTAAGCAAAAAAATTGTCTTCATCTCAGGGTCATCAACCTCTACTAATAACATTACCCTTGTATGTAAAACAAAACAAAGCCCTCTACAATCAGTCATAAATTTCTTAAATCATTCAGCCCTTAAAAATACTATTTTTTCCCCTTAAACCTTTGGGCTTCCTGAGGTTGTGAGTTTAAACCTGTGGTGAGGTTTGAAAGACAGACTCCACTGCTGAGCATTCTCTCTCCACCTCCTCTCCTCTCTCCTCTCCTCTCCAGCTATTGCTCTGGGTCATCTATCAACCACTGTTCACATCAGGTGGGACTGGACTTGCTGCTCCCACCACCAGAAAAATTTTCATTAAGATATCCAGATTATTTGGGTCATGGAAGTGAGCTGGATGAGCTCTCAATGCCAGTGAAACCTTCAATTTTCTGTGGAAAGAGAGGCAGCAGCCTGTTACTGCCAATTTCTGTAAACCCCTAAAAGTCTGGCAGTATCAGTAAGATAGGATTCAGTCCACAGCCTCTCATTATTCAGAGGAATGGGAGGATATGGAGACACCAGAGTAATCTGGAGCAGACAATGAAAGTTGACTAGGCTCCTCTGATTAAAACTGCAAATCCTACAACCCTAACCCTAATCCCCTGCTGTGGAAAGGGGAGATTAGCCTGGGTTCCAAAAAAGATAACTCTATCTTTTCCTTAAGTTGCATGTTAAAATTCAATCTCCTCCCAGGAGACAGCGTGCAGGGATATTGCTTTTTCTCTCCCCTTAATTAGGAAAGTATAAGAAAGAACCAGTGCTGCTTGCACAGGATCTGACAGTGCAGTGGGCTGCCCTCTGCTCTCTGATTGCTTTATTAGCACCCTAAACCTGAGGATGAGCAAAGGGGATCTTTCCAGCCCTTCAGGGTTATACAGTGTTTGCAAGATGCTGAAGCAATCCATCAACTTCTGCTCCCATTTACACCAGTATGAATCCCCAGCAAGTGGGTGTGCAGCCAAGGCAAGCATTGGTGTGCCAGGGCACCATCTACCTCCTCAGGTCTCATCCACTTGAATTTTGAAGTCCCCAGGGAGAAAACAAGATGTGAGGGTATCCAGGAGGATTGTTGCTTGTAGTAAAATCACCTGTTTTTCAGTAGTGGGCACACTTTGCAGCAAAAGTAAAGTTAAGCCCTGTCAGACTGAAATAATGTATTAATTTTATGTTCATTGTCCCCACTGTTACTGCTCCTCACACGAACAACATGGCTGTGTCCTTTGGCAGGCCAAAGTCCAGGAAATATATTATTTCTTGAGTTTTTTGTTGTTTTTTTTTTAATTTGGATTTAAAAAGCTGGAAGTGAAAACTGGAAGCCAAACCTTCATGCCTGAGATGCAGTGATGGTAACACATCAAGGTAGATCTGACCACTTCAAAACCCATGAAATCAAGTAGACAACTCTAATGTTCAGAAGTCACTGGAGTGACTCTCCATCGTTTCCCCCTGTTGATTTATTCTGTCATTCAATTTCATTTTCTTTCCAGTATAATTTAAAATTAAATTCTACTTTGAGGGGAAAGGAGTGCAAGAGATGTTATAATTTATCTGAGCTGCTAAAGCAAAAGGGAAAAACTCAGCAAAGATATTTTTTTTGTCTCCTGCCCTTTAAACTATTAAAATATTTCAGAGCTATATTGCTCTGAAATGTACACTACTNACCGCTCACATGGGTTTTATCCTGCCAAAATGTAATCCTGCAGTGTTTCATTTTACCCATTGTCCTAGAGAACATAAAAATGGATCAGTCATTTTTCTTTTTTTTTTTCTTTCATCACACCAGCTGAATTTTCCGTGGAATGAACTTATTTGCTTTAGGTCCTAATTCAGCAGAGCATTTCATGCTAATTTGGCATGCATTTAATACTCAATAGGTTGTTAGCAGAATGGTTTGTAAACATTCTCAGGGTGGAAAAATGTTTCTGTGCTGAAGCAATCTCTTCTTATAGCAAAGGGAAACAGTTTGGAAGTGTGGAACCTCCATTTTTTCTGCTGCTGTTACATATTCTTTAAGTAGAAAACTGGACTTTGCAGCAGCAAATCTTGTAGCACTAGGAATCTGATATCTCACCCAGCTTTGTAGTTTAAAATGTAGATGTTTACATCTAAGCACTAGTCAGGTAGCACTACCAAGCTGTTCAGGGCATGAGATTTAATGTTTTCAACACACTCTGAAGCTTCAAAGTGCTATTCAAGTATTACTGGGACAGTATTTTCAAGACTGTCCATCACCAGCCTTATTTCTGCACACTTCTCATCCTGTGAGAGGTCATTACATCTTCATTCCCAGACACCTTTAAAGGATCTGGGAGTTAATTATAATGAATTCCCTGTATGTGTATCTGTGTCTCTCTGTCTCCAAAAAAAAAGAAGTGGAGCAGCACAGAGCAGTCCCTGAATGTTGTTATGGTGGGAGGCTTGGGGATGTCAGAGGTGAATGAAATAAAGAAATAATTCAGGACTGATGGCTGACATCACAGGAATGTGCAAGAGGCTCTGGGTAAGAGGCTTGTCACCAGGTCCTTCACCTAAATTCCCCTTCCCTCACACACCCTGCAAAGTGCATCTCCTAAGCATCTCTGCAGAGAAGTTAGTACAGCTCCATGTCTGAGAAAGTCTGTCCTGCTGAGACCTAAGCAAGGGTGCACTTTTGAGCCAGAGCTACATCAAGTCCTACCAAGTTGAAGCAACAGCCCTGTGGCTGCACCCACCCTACAGATATACCCTAAGTTGCAGTGGTAGAAATCCTGAATCTAAATTATATATATTTATAAATACATATAAATATTATGTATTATTATTAAATATTATTATATGTATAACATTTAAAACAGGGCAAGACCTGTCCCTCCTTTTTGCCTGCTGATATTTTCCATCTGTAAAAGTTGCACCTCCATGTCTGTGACTTGCAAAACACTTTCCTGTGTACTTGCATCTCTCCCCACTCCCCTTTGCCCCAGCAAATAGGGAGCAATGGTATCAGTTTTATCTGAGCTTGCTTTTTGATCCCTGGTGGAAAAGGCCCATGTAAATTGTAAAGCAGACCTTCTGAAAACGAGACCTTGAACTACTTCTCTCTTGTATTTAACTTCTGTTTTACCATATAGTGGGAAGATAAATTAGAGAGGTTAATTAGGAAGCCCTGGAATTCTGTTCATCATTGTGCCATGCAATCTTAGATACATCTCACCTTTAGGACCCTGAATATGCTGACTTGTAGTCTTTTCTGCATGCCAGCCTCATGGCATCTCCATCACAATNAACCTTTACTGCCATTCGAGTTTGGTTGCTCACAACTTAATTTCTCCACCACTATCCACCTACAAGCAAACTGCAAATTAGGAGATAACACTGCAAACATGGATTCTGCAAAAATACTCTTCAGCATCAGCAGTGGCATCAGTCCCAGAAGAACACAGGCATGGTGGGTGAGGGCAGATCTCTCTCCTGCCAGCACACAAGGAGGTGAAGGGGACCATGTGGTGCATGTGGCTGAGTAACAACTCTTCTCTCACTACCTCTCCCATGGGTTTTATCTTGCCAAAATGTAATCCTGCAGTGTTTCATTTTACCCATTGTCCTAGAGAACATAAAAATGGATCAGTCATTTTTCTTTTTTTTTTTCTTTCATCACACCAGCTGAATTTTCCGTGGAATGAACTTATTTGCTTTAGGTCCTAATTCAGCAGAGCATTTCATGCTAATTTGGCATGCATTTAATACTCAATAGGTTGTTAGCAGAATGGTTTGTAAACATTCTCAGGGTGGAAAAATGTTTCTGTGCTGAAGCAATCTCTTCTTATAGCAAAGGGAAACAGTTTGGAAGTGTGGAACCTCCATTTTTTCTGCTGCTGTTACATATTCTTTAAGTAGAAAACTGGACTTTGCAGCAGCAAATCTTGTAGCACTAGGAATCTGATATCTCACCCAGCTTTGTAGTTTAAAATGTAGATGTTTACATCTAAGCACTAGTCAGGTAGCACTACCAAGCTGTTCAGGGCATGAGATTTAATGTTTTCAACACACTCTGAAGCTTCAAAGTGCTATTCAAGTATTACTGGGACAGTATTTTCAAGACTGTCCATCACCAGCCTTATTTCTGCACACTTCTCATCCTGTGAGAGGTCATTACATCTTCATTCCCAGACACCTTTAAAGGATCTGGGAGTTAATTATAATGAATTCCCTGTATGTGTATCTGTGTCTCTCTGTCTCCAAAAAAAAAGAAGTGGAGCAGCACAGAGCAGTCCCTGAATGTTGTTATGGTGGGAGGCTTGGGGATGTCAGAGGTGAATGAAATAAAGAAATAATTCAGGACTGATGGCTGACATCACAGGAATGTGCAAGAGGCTCTGGGTAAGAGGCTTGTCACCAGGTCCTTCACCTAAATTCCCCTTCCCTCACACACCCTGCAAAGTGCATCTCCTAAGCATCTCTGCAGAGAAGTTAGTACAGCTCCATGTCTGAGAAAGTCTGTCCTGCTGAGACCTAAGCAAGGGTGCACTTTTGAGCCAGAGCTACATCAAGTCCTACCAAGTTGAAGCAACAGCCCTGTGGCTGCACCCACCCTACAGATATACCCTAAGTTGCAGTGGTAGAAATCCTGAATCTAAATTATATATATTTATAAATACATATAAATATTATGTATTATTATTAAATATTATTATATGTATAACATTTAAAACAGGGCAAGACCTGTCCCTCCTTTTTGCCTGCTGATATTTTCCATCTGTAAAAGTTGCACCTCCATGTCTGTGACTTGCAAAACACTTTCCTGTGTACTTGCATCTCTCCCCACTCCCCTTTGCCCCAGCAAATAGGGAGCAATGGTATCAGTTTTATCTGAGCTTGCTTTTTGATCCCTGGTGGAAAAGGCCCATGTAAATTGTAAAGCAGACCTTCTGAAAACGAGACCTTGAACTACTTCTCTCTTGTATTTAACTTCTGTTTTACCATATAGTGGGAAGATAAATTAGAGAGGTTAATTAGGAAGCCCTGGAATTCTGTTCATCATTGTGCCATGCAATCTTAGATACATCTCACCTTTAGGACCCTGAATATGCTGACTTGTAGTCTTTTCTGCATGCCAGCCTCATGGCATCTCCATCACAATAAAGGAGCTGGAGGGGGAGGTGGTTGGAGTAGCCAAGCAAATCAGGAAAAACAACCAGCTAAAATGAGTGCTTTCTAATCTAATGCATTTAAATCATACTCAATAAAGCTTGCCAGGAGTCCCTGGCCTCTCTGCTTCAAAGATCACAGAGGCATCTGATTAGAATAACATGTGTCTTCTAAAAATCCTCTTTAAAAAAGATTGTTTTATTCTGGATGGGCAACATGTAATGAATCAGAGACATCCCTGTGTGATTTTGTGGTGAAGGAACATTCCCCAAGCCCACCCATCCTCAGGAGTCCTAAGACTGTGTCTGCTGCAAGATGCAAAACCCATCAGCTGTTCAAGATTTTTTTTCCTGAAAAAAAACAACCAACAAAGTACAGAAATAAAACCAGAAATATTTCTGATCAGTCCTGCATTCAATTAATTTCCTGAACCCAGTTCTGGACTTGAAATCCAACTCCAGTTTTAGATACCAGCAAAAAGCAGTCACACAACTGAGAATCCCCAGAAATTCAGAAAAGTTATCAACTTCAACATGTGTAGCTTACAGTACCTTGTCCCAGTTAAGGCTCTTGGGGTTTAAGAGATGAAAGTGGGCAAGGATTTGAGGAGAGATTATGAATATAGTGAGGAAATGGATAACCATTGTGTCACATCATGGACAGAGGGACATTTTTCTTCGGAAAATTGGGCAAGAATGAGGACACAGCTTGTGATATGTGACACCTGGAGAACCAGTGACCTGGCTCAGGTTTGCAAACACATAAAAACTGAGCAGTAAACCATTCTTGAAACTTGGTGCCAGACTCTGCTTTGCTTTTCTCTGGTAAAGAAATTTCAGTGCAGCATCAATGCACACTGATTTTACTGGCAACGAGCCTGTCAGCTTTAGTGTGGCATATGGCATTTTGTTGTACCAAAAATTAAGTGTTTACAGGCATGTGAATTTATGCCTAAGGCTACCTTTTGCCAAGCAGTCAGGGTTTGCACATATGATGCAAAGTCCCTATAAACAAGGAGCTTTGGTGGAATAACAGAGCTCTAGGAGGTTGCATTCAAGTCTGGCAGTGCCTTGAAGAATTGCAGTTTCTTTCCTGCTTGTTCCACCTCAGATGTGTAGAGCAATGCACTACATCTAACCATTCCCCACATTGTGCCCCATAGAAAATTACTTTTTATGGAATTAAATTAGTGCTGTTACAATCCTTCCTTATTGATATTAAAAAATATATAAGGAACCTGTTTCAGACCTCCAGCTGACAGAGACACAGAGTTTCATGCTTCCAGTATAAGTGAAATCTACTCCAGTCCCCCATCTCCTCTTTTTCTGGAGTACTCTTTTGCAGTGCCTGTGAAATCTCTGATTATTTAAAACAGTTAAAAATAGCTACAGGTTAAGAGCACTTGAACCTTTTTGTACTCTTCAAAGCATAATTTAGAAAACCTGAAAGGGTTCATCATTCTGTTCTTGATCAGTATAATCTTTTACAGTGTCGGTGAAGTATCCTGACCAAGGGAAAGTAACTACTCACAGGCAAGCTGATGAAATAAAAATATATTAAACAAAAGGGTTGGTCATCATTTAGTAAAGATCTTAATCAGCTGAAATGTTTTTCTTTTTTAAGTGAATTAATGAGCTATAATTATTAGAGTTCTCAGATAATTACAGAGAAAGCATTTTGTACAACTGCAAAGGGAAGAACTGTTCATCTCAAACAACCAGACAAGGTCCCTTTTGATATAATAAATTTGATCACCCTTTTTTGCTTCTTAAAATGTGCTTTGCACTTTGATGTCCTCATGCCACCACCCCATGACTATTTATGGTACAGTCACATCTGCCATAGCAATCGAGGTTTTCAAAATGTTTTACCTGACTTTTAACAGATGGATGTTAATGGGATATTTATTTACAGGAAAAAAAAATAAATCGGAGCTGAATCTTAATGCACAATTTACATAATCAGCTTTGTACTGAGCTGGTGAGCTGGTTTTTTTCCAGCACTTGGGACCCTTCAGTCACAGCTGCATCAAAGAAACAGACACTGAAAGTGGAGATTAAACAATTTCCTAAAGCTAGAAGTCTTGATCAGAATCTACTATTCCATATTAGAATCCCATAATTTGTTCAGACACTGCCATAAGATCAAAGATATATGTTAGAGCTTTAGCATAGCCCATGATCAAAAAGAAGATGTTCAATTCATATTTAGAAAATATTACTCTCAATTATATTTTTCTGAAAAATTGGAAGTTCTGCAGTTTTATCTTTTGCACCCCAAACAACAACAAAACATCAATTTACATGTATGGAAAGGCTGGAAAGCTAAAATATATATATTTACTATGAATTTTTTGAGATTTCATTGTCCTATTTGCTCAGTGTAACTAAGGTCCTCTGTCTTGCCAAAGCCAAGTTTGTGCCAGTGCCACAACTTCTGAAGAACATCCTCAGCTTCAAGAAATCCCAAGCAAAAACTCTGGGGAAACTGCCTTCAGCAGTTAAAAGGAACAAACCAGAACTCAAGCAAGCTCAAAACAGTTTGAAAAAAAAACCCCCAAACCTAAATTGCAATTTATGGATGGGATGATGTGGTGGGGCTGCTAAGATAAGTACAAAAGGCCAGGGTATTATATGAAGACTGTACAGAAGTAACTGTATAAAACTGCCTAATAAAAAACGAGAACAGGAAAGTTAGCATTTGCACAGAGCCCAGCTACAGGCAATAATCCAATTTACAGGGAAGCAAAAAGCTGGTGGTGACCTTGCCAAAACACCAGCTTTCCAAAAATAGTACTGACAAATGAGTAGTGCAAAAAATAAGGAGCCAATCAGCAACAACAAGGAGGACAGGGACAGAAAGTTTGTCTCTCTGAAAAAGGTAAATTATGCAGCATTAGAATGATATCCATCCATTTCAAACCTGGATAGATATCAGTTTCCATGCTTTTGGCATTGAGTAGTAGACTGAGCAGTACTCATGTAGACCAAGCAATACTCACTCTCCTGCTTTTCTCCCATCGTCTAGAAATGATGCTCCATCACTGTCACCAACCTGGTCCAGTTTGTAACCAAATAAGAACAGATTGGAGATTTGATACCTTTTAGGATTTTGGGAGTTTTCTTATAACACAATCTTCTGCAAGATTACATGTCAAGAAGTCATTATGGGCATAGTTATCTCAGCAAGATAGACTTGAGAAACCTTCAAGTCATGATTCAATTCAACTTCTCTATGAGAGATGCCAAAAAACACACACCAAGTATAGACTTTTTATAAACAGGGAAGATCAAAGATCCAAAGCAATGATCAAAGTATTGAAGGGCTCACAGAACCTCATTCCCTTCAGGAACATCGTTAGCATTCAGAAGAAGTAGCAGTTTCCCCTGAGGATCCTGCATGTGTTCCTGACAGTTAAGCTCTGCCCAAAATAGCTCAGTTCTATTCACAAAGTAATAATTTCCTCTTACAATGGAGACATCTGAGTCAGCTGCTTAATAAAAGCATCTCACAGAAAGCAAAGCCAGGGCCTGGGACTAGCAGCACACACTCCCAAATTTGTGTCACTTCTCCACTTTGTGAAGAACCTCTGCTTAGGGCTGCTAAGCTCCTTCCTTAGAAAGCAGGATGTGTCCCCTTCTAGCTCAGAGAGCTCCAAACTGAACATTGAAGTTGGAGCTAATTGCCCTCAAAGCAATTATAGAAGCAACAGAGAGAGAAGCAACTTAAACTGATGACTCAGATGACCCTAAAAAAGCTAAGAGAGAGTAGATAAATCACAGTCTGAACATAGCCCCAGCTCAGGGTTGAGGGATGTATCTACATATAGTTGTAATCCTGTCATTAATAAGGAGCAACTTGTTGTCTGCACATCCTTCTGTTACTGGCCATTGCTCCAGACCCTCTTCTTCTTTCTTGGCCCTTACCCACACAACCTTTCCTCCCCCTGCACCAGAGAGCCTTTACCATAAACCATGAGAGAAGATTTGTCTCAGCATCTTGAAGCCTTAGCAGCAGAAGAAAATGCTTTACTTTAAGCCTCTGAGGTAAAGAGTCATCTCTGGTGCTTGACCTGGTGTTGAGTGAAATACAAGGTGAAAGATAATTAATCCTTTAGTAATTTGGTGCCAAATCACTTAGAGACCTATGAACTAGAGTGACAAGCTGCTTCTTGGCTCCCATTGCAAAGAGGTAAACCTCACCATAACCTTCCCTTTGCCCTACAATAATGGTCCTACAACTGCTCTACAGAAGTCTCCTTGTGCCTGTCTTGGTAGATTACCTTGACTCTCCTGCATTCTGCCTGAAAGACTGTGACAAATTGTTCTACACCAGGGCTGTCCAAGACAGAGAGGAAAATACCTTTACAGACACTCTGTTTACACAATCAAAACCAGACTTTTTAAACATGAGCATATCAACAGGCTCACCACCTCCTGTATCAGCAAGTCACTTCAGACTGGAGTGTCCACCCACAGTGTGAGCAGATATGCATCCAAGTACCAGCTTAAGCTGAGGAGCAGCCACCAAAATGTCCCTTTTGACAACTTGCTTGATATGGAGCAGCTGAAAAACTGCCTTATCTGACTGTGCAAGAAATCAAGAGGAACTCTGCACAGCAGCTGTGGCCCTGCTTCCTTCACACTTGTATCCCCACCATGATGTCTGAGAGGAGGGATCTTCCTTTATTCATCAGCACTTTATAGTAGAGGGAAGGATAGATGTAGTCAGAATGTTAAATGGTAAATAATGTAAGAAAGTTTCAGAATAACACAATATTCCCTAGATGTCTGCAGGCTCTACTGGGATTTTATTAAGCTCCCTGAAACAAGGACAGAAGCTCTCCAGGTCTTAGCACCAAGTTTCACATCTCTCAAAGTAGATACTCATTTGCCACCTTCTCTTCTGCTTCTTCATACACTGGGGAAGAGATGGTAATGAGCCCTATTTCCAACATTGCCATTTGAGCTTTAATGTCCAACACAGTATTTTTCACTGCATTCAGGTGCAGCTTCAATTTGTTGTATTCTTCTTGGAAGGATCTATCCACATCATAGAGAATGTGACAGCCCTGTTTCTCCCCAAGGAGATTATTTGCTTCCAGGAAGATATGGAGGAATTTGTATAAGACCTCTAGAGCCTGGAGGACTTCATGCTTGCCCTGTGTGGATGGGGCAGACTTGATCTTATTCTGGGTTGGAGTAGTGCTCTTCTTTTCAGCTTCATATTCCTTCTGGGGGGCTGGGCCAGGGTTATCTTCCACAGCTGTGATGGTGTCAGTGTCATTCTGAATTTCTGAGCTAATACCTTTGCTCTCTTCATGGACTGTGATAGCTTTTTGGACTTTCCAGATGATGGGGCCTGTTTTATTCTCCTGATGGAAATCCTCTAAGACTCCATGCTTTTCCTGAACAGCCCAGAGATCTTTGTTGCCTGGGCTGACCTGAAAGCCTGTATTCCTCTCATGGAAGAATGGGAATGGCTTCTTTTCTTTTGGAAGCCTTTGCTGGTTGGAATCATTGCAAATAATGTGGACAGTTTCATTTTGTGACTGGGGACTTTGTAGAGCCTTGTTTTCTTCCCAGAGCATCCTGTTTTCAATCCGGAGGACTTGGTTTTCATTCCAGAGCACTCTGTTCTCCTCCCAGAGGCTCCACTCATTCTGTGCCTTCTTGCTAAAAAATTTCTGGTGAGAAAAGGGTGGCTGACAGTAGATTTTATTCACCCATTTTCCATCAACAAAGGCAAGCACTTCATCCCCCAGTTTCATCCGTGGGGTGATGTAGTCAATCTCAGGCTCTATGTGCTGCATGCTCTGGCTTGTCAGATCAAAAGAAGACATGGTCCTTCTGCAGAAAACTGAGGAGGATTGTGTGAAAAAACTTCTACCAGGACTTCTGCAAGAGGGCACTGTCCACTGGCAAAGTGTAGTGTGACTGGTGAAGCTTGATCAGGACTGAAAGAATAGGGAACAGAGTTAATACCAAAATTCAAGGACAGAAATAAAGTCCATTAGGTGACATGTCAAGTGAGTAAGTCAGTGTTGCTCTTTTGACTCTGGAAGGTAAGGCATACACCAGAAACACAGTTTGTAGAAGCAAAAATTGAAATAGAAAATATAGAAAAATATTAAAAAAATAATAAAATTGAAATAGAAAATATTAAAAAATAGAAAATTGGCATTGGTAGATAAAACAGCTCTGTAGCAGCACCAAAAGCTTTGGTATAAAAACCTGATCTCTCCTTTTATTTCTCTACATCATTTTTATGGACATGTAAAGGAGTAAAATATAAAAATATCTCATGTCTCAGAACAGGCTGTTCCCAAGTGACTGACAGACAATTGAATTAAAAATTGTTATGAGACTGAAACCAACTTTTCAAAAGAAAACATTTTCAAAGCATCACAGTGAAAAGCTGGCCTTGAAGGCAGCTTTTTCTTGTTGATGCTCAGTAGCCTATGTTAACAGGATACAACAAGTTGTGCTTTTTGATCTTATAATCCACAAAATTCACAGAACTGTGAACAGGAAGAGCACCAAGTGATACAATATGCACAAATAATTAAAACTCCAAACCCCTGGGACCTCAGGTTGCTTTTTGCATGGTTTTCTGATGAGTTCCCATCACCATGGTCCAAAAGTTATCACAATCCATAGATAATAATCCATAGCTAATTCTCCATCTTTCCTTCTCATTTTTTTCCCATCAGACTTTTCTTTATATCCTTTGATAGCTTCATTATATTTCTTGCTTTCTAGCCTTGCAGTAGTGATTGGTCTCTTCCCTACAGTCTGTTTGCCTATTTTTCACATAATTAGAAAACCCATCACTTAAAAATCCATACTTCTGGAGCAAACCTCCAATGTTTTTCATTTTAGTCACAGAATCCTCAGACTTCTTCCCTCTACCTGAAATGTTTTGTCTTAGATCACCTTTTCCTCATGAGAGTATCTGGGCAAATGAAGGGTTTTTTACATTAACATCTGACTTTAAGTGTTATTTTCCATGTCACCAGCTCTGGTTTATCTCACATCAGTCTTGTGTTTTCATATTGGTCCTGTCCTAAAAAGCGATTTCCTCCAAAACTCCCAGTTTGGGGGTTTTTGTTCCCACTTATGCCATGCTCAGAGCCATGTATCACTCTTGCACTCTCTCCCCTGCAGCCTTTCCCACCTATTCAGTTCCCTCAAGGTGCCCAGTGTTTCCATTAACAGCCCCAGGATGGGGAGCAAATCAGCCAGAGTGGGAATAAACCTTTAATTACCCAGAGGAGAATCAGAAAACATCCAGCATTTTAAACCCAAACAAGCAGCTAGAGTTGTTAAAGTCACATTTAAAGTGTTTAAAAGGCATATTTTCAGGATAAACAGAAATGTATAATATATACAGCATTGAAGGACATTATTTTGGGGACAACTACACTTGACAGCAGCTCTGTCAGCTCTTTTCCACTGCAGTGGAGACATCACCCCAGGCTTCAGATAGGAGCTGGGAGTTGTCCTACCTTCCATATCATTTTTCCCCCACCTCAGAAGTCANGCAAATCAGCCACAGTGGGAATAAACCTCTAATTACCCAGAGGAGAATCAGAAAACATCCAGCATTTTAAACCCAAACAAGCAGCTAGAGTTGTTAAAGTCACATTTAAAGTGTTTAAAAGGCATATTTTCAGGATAAACAGAAATGTATAATATATACAGCATTGAAGGACATTATTTTGGGGACAACTACACTTGACAGCAGCTCTGTCAGCTCTTTTCCACTGCAGTGGAGACATCACCCCAGGCTTCAGATAGGAGCTGGGAGTTGTCCTACCTTCCATATCATTTTTCCCCCACCTCAGAAGTCAATAATCCCAGGGCATGCTGGGCAGCTGGGGTGAGCAGGCAGGGCAGCCAGATGGGGGGAAGCCACACGAAATCAAGCCAGGCTGGATAATTTCACACCACTAAATTACACAACCAGCATGTACTCACCTGCTTACTGGGACTGGTGGTCTTCCCTCTGTGCTGAGAAGCCCAGTCTGGGGTCCTGCTGCTGTTGCAGTGTCCGGGTGTGTCAGAGGACCAACTCTGATACAACACTGGCTGGGATCTCCTGCACACCCTCCTTGCACAACCCACTTCTGTGCTCCTTCCCTGATGGCTTCCAAAAATTGTCTTTGATTTTTTTTCCCAGCATTGTGTTTTTGAGCTGTTTCTTGACCTTTCTGGTAGCACAGCTCTCATGCCCTTTCCTGATCCCAGACTTCCCAGTCTGCCTTTGATGCTCATAACTGAGAGCATTTGGGACAGATTTTTTTCTCAGTCACACCATCTTAATAATAATAAAAAAAAAGTTGTTTTCATTCTGAATCTTCAAATTATTATTGTGGCTGAGCTGATACTGACACATGCAAAAAAACCCATCACCTCCTCCTATGCACTCTAAAACCTAAAGTTATTTTCCAAAGACAACATGGGTTTGGAGTTTTAATTTGATTATAAGTTTAAGAGCAGACTATCACTGAACCTTATTAAGAAGAAAATAGAATACATTCATACATTGCAAGATTAGGTATTATTTGTAGCAACTATTCTCACTTCCATGTCTAAGCATGGTAGCTTTCAACTAAGATTAGATATGTGTAGCAACTATTCTGATTTCCCTATCTTTACATTTCTAATGATCTCATTGTCTTATTTTCTACATCTTTCAGATTATTTTTTTTTTAAATCAGTGTTCTTGAATATTAAATACAGTAGTTCATGTCTTTTCCAGGAGTAGGATCTTCCTGTCATGGTGATAACCNTTGATGCTCATAACTGAGAGCATTTGGGACAGATTTTTTTCTCAGTCACACCATCTTAATAATAATAAAAAAAAAGTTGTTTTCATTCTGAATCTTCAAATTATTATTGTGGCTGAGCTGATACTGACACATGCAAAAAAACCCATCACCTCCTCCTATGCACTCTAAAACCTAAAGTTATTTTCCAAAGACAACATGGGTTTGGAGTTTTAATTTGATTATAAGTTTAAGAGCAGACTATCACTGAACCTTATTAAGAAGAAAATAGAATACATTCATACATTGCAAGATTAGGTATTATTTGTAGCAACTATTCTCACTTCCATGTCTAAGCATGGTAGCTTTCAACTAAGATTAGATATGTGTAGCAACTATTCTGATTTCCCTATCTTTACATTTCTAATGATCTCATTGTCTTATTTTCTACATCTTTCAGATTATTTTTTTTTTAAATCAGTGTTCTTGAATATTAAATACAGTAGTTCATGTCTTTTCCAGTGAAAATTACAACCTGACATCAGCCTCAAGGTGACTGTTATTGCTTTAGGAAGTTGGAGGGAGATACAGTTCAGTTCAGCTTTGGTGTTACACAAAGATGATAAACTCAGGTATAAAATTCTGCTCTGTAATTTCTTCCTTGCTTATAGTTAATCTTAGACAACAAAAAACATCACAGGTTACTATGGCAACTCCTCAGGAAGCATTCTCTTTTATTCAAGCTCCAGGATCCTGCACAGGAATAAAGGAAAATGTCGTTAAAAGAGAAAGAAAAATATTTTTATCATGGGGTGCTTGTGCTTGGCTTGCCATCAGATGGCTATTTAAGGGTGCTTCCCACATGGAGCCAGTTTCCAGGAGAGGTGACTGAAATAGCCAATCTGAACTTCTGAGGAACTGAGGACACCTGAAACAGACCTTTGATGAATATTTCAAGGTTAAAGAGCCAACTGAAAAAATAGACACAAGTGCAGCATAGGAGTGATGAACAAACCTCAGTTCAGAGCCATTGAGAACTACATTAGCAGTGTCTTACCTTCACCTTCTCTTATGAAATATTTGCCTTAAAGATGGATAAAGTTCTTCTGGCAAATAATTTATTTACTGAAAATGTTGACTTCAAATACCAGCAGATTTGGATCAGATCTAGTGAACATCATCAGAAGTACATCCGATGCATACATCAGAATTGGAAATGTTTTAACACTGCAGAATTTTTTCTGGCAGCTCTACTGATTTCTGAACTCGACTCTCCAAAGGACTACGGTGTCATTCACCAGATTACAAAGGCAGAAATAATGCTGAGTGTGTTCCCTCCCCTGCCAAGAGACAAGTAACCCCTGCTCTGCAAGAATGTTTTGAACTAACTTCCCAGATGGGTGCTTTGTCCACAGCTTCAGACTACACAATTTTTCCAGATGAAGCTGTTTCCCTGTACAAAAAGGTAAGTTTTATTTGGAACCATCCTACCTGCACACCCTACACCAGGCTGTTCAGCTGACCTTGCTGTCCTTCTTGGAGATAAACTGGTTCTGGAAAGGATCAAGTGGGAGAGACCACAAACATTCCTGTAATATTGTCCAGTTTGGAAACTCAGCTCCATGTTGGGCTGCCAGAAGTCACCATCCAGTGATGGGCTGGAAGCAGCAGGGAGAGTGAGGTCTTGTCAGTCTTGGTGGCTTGTCAGTCAAGCGATGCTTTGGCTCTAATTTCTGCACTGATTAGATCTCTGCTGACTATGGGAGAGCTTAAACACATCTCTGTCCTGTAGGTATTAAATTAAGATGTCTCAAAGTAGTTGTCTACAGTTTGGAGGTGAATCTTCCCTGGCCTGCAGTGTTGTTGGACATGATGCTCCATCTCCTAAAGCTGCAGCTGTCTCTCCCTGCACTGGCTACTGAGGAATCTGCAGTTCTTAACCTCCTTAATTAGGTGGTTGAAGCAGTGCCTCAGATGCCAGCAGAACACTCCAGCTCTGCTTGGCTCACAAGTGCACCCTCAAACGGGGAGGTGCTGCCAAGCCAGAAACTGCTGCATGACCTGGGACACCTAAATGAGGTCAGCTTGACAGAACTGAAAGACTCATGTCAAAAATAAGCATCAAGCAAGAGACTGCAAAATGTGGGGGGGAAACACCAAGGAACATCCCATTTCATGTGTGAGGGCAGGAGCTGAGAGTACCAACAAAAAGCACAGACTTGAGCTGTAATATCCTTAAAATTGGTGCAAGGTTTGAGAGTTGAGGGTGTTTTCAGCTCATTTTGAATGCAGCAGTTCTACGTGACAAGTCTCACTGGGTGAGAGGAAAAGTCAGCAGTTCCTTCCCTGATTGACAGGGAGAAAATTGAGGGTTCAGGCTTATTAAACAATCTTTAATAGTGATTTATGGGGTCCTGTACATTTTAATCTAACAAAAAAAAAAAACCAACATCTAATTAGCTAAGTGTGTAATCCCGTATATTAATTGTCTATTAGCTACTTCTTAATTATAATGGAATGCTTATCAAATAACATGTGATAGCCACGTAGCACCAATTTAAGTCATTATCAGACTAACTCCTGCTTTAATAAGGATTTCTTTAACTGAAATCTAGCCATTTCATTTTATTTTATAAGCTCTGAAGAAGTGGAATTTAAGATCTTAAAAAATTTGTATCCCATTAGGATTTACTAGATGCTGCACTACAAACAATGCTACATGAAGAATCTTGAAAGCAGTATAAAAAAATCTGTTCAGATGCTAACCCAGATGATTAAGTGGCAGAGCATGAAAGAAAGATGTGTGTCATTTTAAATACTGGTTAGCTCAATTATTTCCCTTCTCTTGACTGACTTTACAGTCTTAATGTTCAATTGACTGACTTTTGTGCATGTGTGTTTTTGGACATTTTTAAAGAGATGAAGTGAGAAAGTTTGATTATATAAAACTGCATTCATCTACACATGTCACCATCAGGACTGGTAATATCTCCAGTATCTTAATTTGAATTAAACAGGGTATATTTGCAATAGCAATAATAACAAATTATTATTTTATACACAAAGTCATGCTATTAGTTTTCTCCAAGGAACCTGGAGACCCCTAGGTCTCCAGAAATGTTATGCAACCCCTAGGAATGATTTTATGCCAGACAACCAGCCCCTTTTACCCAATTCCCTCAGCTTTTAATCTGCAAAGTCTGTCCAAGGTGAATGGAGTTCACAGAATTTACCTGGCCTTATAAAACTACCTGCAAATATCTGTGGAAATTTGGTGTCACTGTCTGTGCAAGTACTCTGTGGTGGCACTCAAAAAAGAACTGGAACTGGAACACATATCCACCTGGAGAGATGCAATGAGAAAGAAATAGGTTAAACTGTCTTCATATGTGTCCAGAGGATATCATTAACATTAATGTAGTCATAAAGCAGCACTTGCTGGCTCAGTGCAGCAAATCTTTGCCTACTACCAATTAACTCTTCAAAAAATAATAGAGAACAGTTTTCACTCTTTTCGCCTCCAGCACAATAACTTGTTTCCTGCTAAGCATTATTAATTATAATGTCCCTGCTGCTTTGCCTCGCTCAGATGAACAGTCCCATCAGTGGTATAAACTTCATAGTAAGGTGTATCTCAGCAGGAGCAAGTATGGAGTTATTGAGCTTTAAAAAATATTACACTACTTTTAATCACTATTGTTGTTTCTTATTTGCTGTAGCATTTGCACTCTTAGCCATCCAGAAGGGAAAGAAGCACGGATCTCAGTCAAAGCAAAGATCTCAGCTAGATGAAGGGACAGATTCCCTGAAGATGTTCACATTATTGTAATGTCAACATTATTGAATGTCATTATTCTAATGTCCATTAGAATATTTTGCTTAGTATTTAACCTGAGCATCGTGGTAGAAACCATAAGCCACCTAGACTTTCTGTACAAGATAAACATATAGTATGTGGCTGTCAGGCCATTAACTGAAACTTTTCTTTGCATAATACAAACCCTGAGTTTACACACTGTGCTGCTGTTACTTCTCCTGTCTTGCCAAAATTGCTTTCTGCATAGATGCAGTATCAGGAATCTGATTTATTTTATGTACTTGTCAGGTTATCATGGGCCAAACACCAAGTTGGTCACTGCTGAATGGACAAACAACAAGCACACTGGTTCCCATACTTAATAGTAGAAAGAAAATAATAGGTCAGTAGTTCCTGTCTAAAGATAAGCTGTCATTAGTCTGTAACTTGTGGAAAGCTGCACAACCACCAACAAACGTGTGCCTGATTGCATGTTTATTCATAAGTTTGAAGTGCATAGAAAATAACTGTTGCTCTGGCTGCAGAATCTCTGCAAACCTTTATGAAACAACAAAGTCTTTCCAGAGCTGTGGAATGCTTGTATGATTTGCTGCTGTGATTGTCACATCTTCTGTATCTAACAAGTTACCTGGAGACTGTCCTTCTATTTTTAGAAAAGATTTCTACCTGACACTAATAAGAAGCCAGTGGCCCAACACCACCTTTTTGAGGCAGAAAAGGACACTCCAGTGACCTGAGAAGCCTCATCTGAAATGACTGAACCAAAGCTTGTCACACACTTACAGACAAGGTACATGTCATCAGCCCACATCTCCCTCACCTTCCACCCCAGTGCTGATTAATTTCTACAGGCCTCACCCCAACCACTGATGAATGACAGAAAAAAGATATTTATGTGGCTTGTGAGCCAATTACAGTGCATCTTCATCTGCTTTGCCTGATTGATCAAAGATACTGTTATCTGCACTACTCTACAGTCTCACTGACTAGGTTCAGCCTTGCTAACCCCAAGCCTTCAACAATCATAAAATGTGCTAAAAAAAAAAAAGGATTTAAAACTTGACATCTGGATTCTGGATCTTTTTGGGGGTCAAATTGCCTTCACATCCATGGAAGACAGAAAGTTACTTTCTTTGGATAATGGATGCTCTGTAAGAAATAATGAGACATCTGTCATTTGTGTTTTGTTTGTCAAACTACTTTCGCTCTGTGATTTTCTTACCATAATGTATTTCCTTGTTTTATAGGGAGGAAAAGACCACACCATGAGCATCTACTTCATACAAGTCCACCTCAGAAAAGAAAAGCAGACAGGCAACTAGCTGTCTCCATCTCCTTTGGCCAGTGTGATTATTAACAGCACATACAGTCCTAGCAGTTCTGTTTCCTGCCACCTTCTCCATTTCTTTCTCTTTGAACCAGCTCTATCCCACTAAACACTGAGCCCATAGAAACCATCTCCAACCATCTTAATTTACACCCACACATAGCCCTCACATCATTGAAAAAAAAATCATTGAAAAGCTTCCTAAGTGAAAAAAAAAAATTAAATTAAAAAGCAGATGTGGATAATGAGAGTTAAACTAAAATCTGGTTGCATCATGAACTTTATTAAAAAGCCATTTGTTTTAAATGCCTTGTCACTTGTATATACATCCAAAATAAAAGAGATAGTGGCTCTTCATTATACTGACATCATTTTATAGTGTGTCTGAGAAACTGCAGGTACAAGTTCACATACATGTCATTGCTCAAAGTGCTTGTGGTAATAATTTTCATGGGGAAAAAATAAGCAGTTGGAGGATCATATATTTTATGTTGTAACTTCAGTTAATGCCCACATCAATCATATTGTCAAAGCTGTTTACAGCCCATGCCTTCATATTTTCAGCTTTTGACATATTATGTCAAGGAGAACCAGAATCCTTGAAACATAATTTTGTAACTCTCTCTCTACTTGCTGTTTTCTTCCCATCTTTGATTTCCCTGGTAAACTTCTTATATCATTTGCAGCTGCTTCAGAATCCTACAGCTGCTAGCTCATTAGCAACATCAAAATTACATTATTCCTCTTCTGTGACCTGGGTTTCCCACAAAACTTAAGAGGACTAAGATGTCTAATATTTAGTTGGGTTCAGCTGCTACATCCTTCTAAGCTAAGTTGTTCTGCTACTCCTTTGCATATTATGTTACAGCAGTAATTCCTCTCACCCAGTTCCAAGAATGTTCTTCTTTATTCTTCTTTTTCTTTATTTTTTTTCCTCTTTTCATTTGATACCTCTATGTCTGGCAAGTTATTTGTTGATTATGAGCCGTGTCTCTTCTGGTGTTTGGCCAAAGATTAGAACTAGCTTAAGATACAATAGTCCCAAAAGAGTATGTGAGAAATAAGAAGGGATGGAGCATCTATATTTGTGTGTGTGTGTGTGTGTGTGAAAATTAAAAAGTCTGCAATTAGAAATTACTCTTTCCTCTATATTTTATTTTTTCAGATTAAAATAATGGAGAAATCAAAAGTTTTGTCTCCATGCATTCCATGTGTCATGTAACATGGACTCTGGGTATTTCAGGCTATAAATACTTATTAACCAAGTGAGTACCAGCACAGAAAATTTCTAGGAACTGAAAAGAGAGGAGCCTGGATGTTCTTTAGAACATCACCTAATTAGATTAATTCAGCCTGATGGACTTGCCTTAAGAGACAGACACTTTGGATCTCACACCTTTGAGAAGTTGTCAAACATTGTTTTCCTTCAAGACCTCTATTAAACACTGGATTAAAGAATGCCCTGATAGGTTTGCATGAAGTGCATTGTAAGCTTGATTGACAGACTGATGGGATAAAGACATCAGGGAAACATTTGAAGTTTAGTTTCAAAAAAGTCAAGGAAAAGATCTGCAAAATCTTGTTGCAAATATTTTCCTATGGATTTATTGGGGGGAGAAAAATGCACAAATTCCAATAGACCCCATTTTAAATCACATTAGCTATTTGAGATGCTTCATCACTCACTACACCATATGATCTGCAGACTGTTTATTTCCCAGCCTCTACTAATAACAAGCCCTATAATTAGGTATCTGTCCTTTGCAATCAGCACCACAGATTTCTGCTCATAGGAGAAAAATTGTAGGGTAGTAGAACACTCAGGAGCATAGGAAAGAGCTGTCACCAGCATTGTGAGACTGGTTAATGGTTTCAAAAACATTATTAGGAGGGAACAGCTCCTTAATTTCTATATGTAGCACACTAATAAAAACACTCATTCATTTGCCTGTGTGATTGAACCTGATGCAAGTTTTGGAATGAAACTCATTCTCAGCCTGCAGAAGTTAAGTAACACATTTTTTCTGATTCTCTCCTACCCTGGACCCATGAGCCACTTGCCTGGATGACTGGCCAGACTGTTCTTGATTATAAGTAATGGTCAAGTTTTGATTTTGAAATGTGATAGAGCAAGGTGATGGCAAAAGACATGCTGAGGAGATGCTGTCTGGGATTTTACCTTCTGGTTTTGCCCCAGTTTTGGAGTGAGAATCAGACCAATACCCACACAGCTTGCTGGTTTCTTTGATTTGCAAGGAAAATACCAATTGTTGGCAGACAGGAACCAGGCTGCTATTTGGCTATTTTGAATAGCTTTGGGTGGCAGTAGCAGGAGGCTACAGTGTAAACCTAAGTCATAACAAAGTCAGTAAGTCAGGGATTTTATATCCAAAGGTAGACACATTTTGCCAGTCTTATTACAGCCAAAGATCAAAAATTAATCTGATTACTTTGCCCCCAGTAAGGCAAAAGTTTGCCCTTCACTGCATTGCACCATTGAGACCACAATAACTCCACAAGCCATTCTGGTGGAGCCATTCTTTTGGATCCCCTTTTACTTCTGGAGAAGTAATTTTCCCCATCAAGTTGCCTTTGGCTACATTTTGGAAATTAATTTCCTACCAGTGCATCATCCTGCTCTTCACTGCAGCAAACCTGTCTCTGGAGGAAGGAATGATAGCTCTCAGACATAATCTTCTGCCCAGCACTTACCCAATAGTCTTTTCATCTCTGAGGTTTCCAAAGCCAGGAGGGTTATTTTCAGGGCCACACATATTAAAATTAATGCTAAATCAAAAGGACTGCCTGCCGTGGGGCTTGATTGGATTTGGACAAAGAATGCTGCTTTCTGAAGTCAACTTGCATGTAGATATATATTTTTTTTTCACCACCTAATCATGATTGTAAGAACATAAATCATGCGAATTACAATGAGTGTGTTGATGAATGTGCACCACAGGAACTCCAGCTTCAATCCCCTTTGAGGTTGTCTCTGGAGAAAGTCCTTTCCTAGGGCTGAGTTCCTACTGCCTGGCACATCCATCCCCTCCTTAGCCACACTCTAAGGTGGGAAGTGTACCAATCTTGCTTCTGTTTTGTCTATAACCTGTCCCTCCTTTTAATTGGCAAATTAAACCTGCTAAGTGTCTTTGCTATAAAGCCTTCCTGTAATTTCTTTCACTTACAACGGAGCTGTTAATAATTGAATGTAAAGCAAAAATCCTCAGGAGCACAAGAGTGAAGTCTGCAAGTGTGTGGGAATTCAGTCCTCTCAATATTTATGTTTAGCATTAAATACTTCATGCAAAAATAATGACTTTGACTCCCAAGGCCGTCCCTTTCTTATCTCAAAACCTGTTCATACACATGCTCTGGGATCTCTATGCAAATATAAAAAGGGGATTAAGTTGTATGTGTAGTAAATCCTGCTTTATACTAAATAGGTAAGAACTAACAGAGGGCCTTTGGATTAAAAACAGATCCCTGCTTGCTGAGTAGACTAAATCACTCTTTCCTCTGCTTGCCATGCCATGCACGAATTGACTTTTTCCCAGTGCAAAATTCCAGTAAATTATAAAATCTATAGTATATTAGAGGTATGCACTGGACAATACATGATCTTGATTTAAATTACTGTATCGTAGGTAATGCCCTGTCTCAACAAAACCCTCATTGTTTTGCAATGAGAAGCTAAGCCCCAGCCCCAGTCTGACAGCAATGCTGCATGAGAAATTTCCACATCTGGGTGTCTTTAGGGAAATTCTGGGGCAAAAGGTGAAAATGAAAATCACAGCTGTCAGGAAGAGGAGGTGCACAATAACCCCAGTCCCAGACATCATCTTTGTCCATCATCTGGTGCTTTCTCCCTGTCTTTTGCAGCAGAAGCTGGAAGGAGGAAAGTTGCTCCAGTCCCATGAGCCCTCTAGACACTAACTTATCAATGGTAGCTTCTTGGCCCACATGAAAAGGTCAAATTAACTGACATCTTTGTTCAATTTTTACTGTTAGTACTGCAGAAAAAGCTGTACCAGGCTATGGCATCAAGCTGAATGGCTCATAAAGCAGAGGACTGCAAAGCACCCTCTGCAAAGGGTGAAAACACAGCTGGATGCAGCAGAGATGGGACCACAAGTTCCTGATGACACTGGTACATCTCACAGCTGGACTTCAGCAAGTGCTTCCTTTAAACTTGGCTTTCCTTTTAAGAAATCCCTGAATGAAATAAGAAACTGGTTTTGCCTGAGTTATTGGCCTTTGCAACTTTCCCAGGAGTGTGAGACCTGTTTTCCCTTCCCCAAAATGGGTAGCAGTAGAAAGACAGGGGTGGGTGATGGGAAAGGGAGAATTACAGTCCTGACCACCCCCCCTCTTCATCCCCTCAGCCCTCCATGAAGTCAGACTCTCCTGAAATGTAGGAGCAAAAGCTGGCAGACTATATATGACATCCAAACAATTTTCTCCAAAATCTGCTGAGCCAGTCCTGGTAAAAGCTGGTGCAGAGCCTTGGGCTAGAATGCCCTGCAAATGGCATCTGGGGACAGCACAGCCTTGCAGGCAGCCTCTTGTGTGCAGGCAAGAGGGTTTTAGGGCACTTGGTAGGGCTGTGCCTCAGAGTGCTCAGTGCTGACAGTACTGCATCTTGGCTTTTTTAGCATTCTCCATTTTCTGTTCATAAGCAATATTCACATTCATTTATCTTTTTTTTCTTTTTTTTTTTTCAGATTATACCATCATAAATTTCTACTTCAGAACGTGTAGTTTCAATAGACAATTCCATTATTATTTCTTTTTATCTGTGACTTACAATAACATATTTCTAGATGTACACTTTAGAGAGCACAGCATTAAAAAGAGGCTCAGTTGAATAACATAAGTATAGTTTATTCCATCAGGGGAAGGAGGACACACCAGAGAGCTTCTTGGCTCTCTCTTTCTCAGTATAGTTACCTGTGATACTGTGATTTATCCTGCTCTAAACCTACAGTAACCATAGTTATTCTGTACTGCTGTAAATTTACACCACTGGCATTTCATCACGACTACGACCTTTATGGGGGCTAATAGATTAATTGTGCATTATTCACTACCTGCAAGGAATACTGTTCTGATCTGTGCTGAAATATTTGGCTTCTGCAGAGACCAGGGCAAAAGGTAATGGTGCCTGGGCTTCCTTCTTGCACTGCAGGATGTAAAGCAGGAGGGATTCTTCTGTTGAAAACCCTTTGTGTGACTGAGTGGATCAGGTCCTGCATGCTGAAACAAGCACAAAATGTTTCTTCCTGCAGTTTGCTGCAGTGTTAGAAATCAAAGCTGCAGCCAACAGCAACTTTAGCTTTATGTTACCCAGATCCAAGCCCAGTAAATATCCAGCAGCACTGTCAGATGAGTCCTTTTCCCCTCCAGTGGAGAAAAGAGCTGGAACGGCTGGCACAGTTAATTAGGGATTTCTGTGCTTTCAGACAATCTAACTTCAGTTTACTTCTTGTCTCTCATGACCTAAATCCCAGAACACACACTAATAACTGTGATTTACAGCAGGACCCACTTCATTTTACTGTGTCATGTAATTGTTATCCTGTTGAAGAGCCAGACTTAAGTATATTCATAGACTGTATCTCCTCAGCTGAGCATAGTGAGTGTGCCCTGTCTGCTCTGTGGCCCAGGCAATGGCATCTACTCTATCAGGTTTATCATCAGGTTTGTTTTAAAATCACAACTGAGATTAGTAGTCCGAGTCTGCATACCCCTCTTAAACTGTTATGTCAATATATTACAAACAAAAAGAAAGATAAGTTACTTTTCTGATTTACTAAACAGGTTTAACTCTTAATTTGTGGGTATTAGTGGCTGCAAGCAGACCAAGTTCTGCAGAAATAGCACCTCAAAGCTGAGTGAATTCACCAGTGAATCACTTGGTGATCATCACCTATTTGCCATAATCTCACCTATTTGCCATATCGTTCTGTATTTCCTATAAACCTGTTAATGGCCACTGTGGGTTACAGAGCTGTAGGTAGCCCTTTGGCTGGAGTAGATGTCACTGCTGTGGTGAGATCCAGGCTTCTGGATGCAGCCCTTCAAACTGAAAGACACTGCTGAGGTGAGTATTGCTGGCTCTGCTGGTGCTACAAGAGTGGTAGATTGCAATAGGCATAAGGGCTCCACAACAGGAGACCACTCAAGAGAGTTCTGTGTGATTTACAGGGACCAATTGCTTTATGAATCTCTTTGAAAGTGCAAAGTGCAGAAACTGAGCTATTTTAAGAGATTGTTTTCTCTACAGGAGTAGTGGCTATAGCTTGGATTTTGGACATCTAGTCTGGACACAGCTGCAGCGGCAGAAATAGAAGAAACATCCTGCTTGCTTTTAATGAGCTTGTTCTGCTATTAACCCCCATAAATGCTTTTTCATACATATAATATTGTATTTTAATACATAGAAATGTATATAATGTGTATAGTAATAATGTGTATAACGTACAAACTATCAGGAAAAAAGTCAACTATTCTCCTTGGATCTGTAAATAGGTACCACACATATATGTATATTCAGATATAGACATATAGCTGATGCTTTAGCCTTTAAAGTATGGATTCCCATCAGTCCAACATGCCCTTGGTGGGTGATATGAAGCCCTAGCTCTATCCATCACAGCACTCACAGTACCAGTGGGCCCCTGTGCTCCAGCAAAAGTGGGGGAACCACAGTGATGGAAGCAGCTCACTGGGGCCTCAGCCACTCCTGGGCTGTGGATCTGAAAGCTCTTGAGATTTGATATTGTACTCTAAAGTCCTTCTGCAAAGTCACATCCAAACAAAACAGGGGCACCATCAGATGCCTTTGATTTCAGGGGACTATAGAGCAGGAGATTATAAATCCCATAGGATCAAGTAGGCATTGCTTAGAGGGAAAGATTCCCACTCCAAGCACAAATATCTTAAGATAGCAAAAGAAAGCAAAGGCTGACTAAACTCATATTTACATAGTATTCTCTCCAGACCTGCTGTGATGTGGAACTTCCCCTGCAACGTCTCTGTATGAAAGTGTCTCTAGCTTTGTGTACATAGCACTCCTCTACCTTCTGGGATATGTGGAGGGAGCTTATGACTGGAATTAATTAAGCTGACCTTTTGTGGTACGGTGGAGAGTTTAATCCTCATTTGATGGCATTGCACTCTCTGCCTTCTGCTGCTTCCCAGGAAGCTCCAGCCGTGCAAATGATGCTGTTTCCCCTGGGATGATCCTTTGGAGAAGGAGTTGTCTCTGACTGTGTGTTTGCAGCATGCAGTGGAGCTGCCTGGCATCCTGGGTCCCACCAGTCACACTCAGAGTTTGCCAGTGTTTTCCTGGCCATCCTTGCACCTAACGGGGGACCCCAACCTAAGGTAATAGAAATGGTGAACTCTGTTTATTAACAGGGGATGAGGGGAGATCTTAGAGCAAGGAATGCAAGGTTTAGACAGCAATGCTGGCAGCTGTGATGGGAATACTCATGTGGGGCTGGGCAGCTCGGTTTGGCAGCCCCACCAAACTCAGGGCAGTACCCCAGGATGTGGAAGGCAGGAGGTCCTGCCATGGACAGGTCCAGCCTGGCAGTAAATGAGAGTGAAGGATTGGGGGGCTGTGAGATCAGGCATGACAGGAAGAACCAAAAAAATACAGGGGAAAGGGCTCCAGGGAAGCAATTCCACTGTTATTAACACAAACACAGTCATCGTTCTTCCTTTGTCTCCCCATGAATCAGAGGAAATTGCCTCCCGAGCCCTTCGCCTTCCAGCTACTTCAGCTGTGTTTTGTTTCTCTAAGATTCAAATATTCTGACTAGATTTTGGCATATTATTACGAGAACAGAAGAGCTATAGAGAAAGTGAAGCTTCACAGAGGAAATAGCCAATAAATGTTGCTTTGAATTCGCTTGCTTTTTATGGCAAGCTCTGATGTCAGGGACAGATATGGCTTTGGAGAAGATGCATTGCTGTGCTGCAGATGTGTTTGTGAATACTTAGTGGACAATCTCTCTGTGACATTGTAATGGTCAGTTTACCATTATTTATTAGATTTTTGAGCCTGTCATTTTGATGTGACTGATTTTTCTGTTTAGTATAGTGCCCATGAACCATGAGCTTACAAAAACAAGAGCACTCTTCTTTGTGTAGCAATCCTATTAGCAAAAGGTTTATTTGCATTTTTCAAAAAAGATTGGGCTTTGTAACAAAAATATCTATCAGGTCAACTGCAAAATACGATGGTTTGATATCTAAATCTTGGGATGGCTCATGATGGAGAGGGGGAGGCAAATTTCCACAGCAGAAATCTTTTCTTTTGGCACTTTAAAAAAAGTGGCATTTCATCCCTCTAATTTGCCATGGGCTTTTTATTTCAAACATTTCATTTGATGAAAGCAAGCGTGCAGACCGAAAAAAAAAAAAAAAAGCCCCCTATTTAGAATTCAATAAAATGCTTCATTTGATTCTCTTCAGTTTCCTGGAAAAGTTCAACATGAACATTCAAGTGCTGCATCTCTTCAAATTTGGGCAAACTGCTGATCCATGAGTTACACAGCTTTGATGTGTCAAGTGCCAAGAAAAGTCCCCTAAAAACTACTGTTAATTCCTATTATTCAGTAGGACCATCCTGATAATGAATTTGTGTTAAGAAACTAAACTAGGTCAGTCTTGTAGATTAAAACACACTAACTAGAGGGTCTCAGAACTATGGTCTTTCAAATGCACAAGTAGTGATGGATGACTGTTGGCACAGTAACACACAAACAGTGCTGGCTAAGACCTCACCTTCTGAGTGCCTTCACCGTGGTGCTGTGCCATTCCTGCTTGGCATTTGCCTGCTCTGTTCTCAGAAATGGTCCCTCTGGGGAAGCCCAGATGAGATGTGAGAAGCACATGCCATTGAGAATTCCCCTGTGTATCCACAGTGCTGATGTGCTTGTGTCCATAGACTCCTGCAGCTGGCAGAGGTCACTTTGCCCACGTGCTTGGAGAGGGCTGCTTTTTCTGGAGGTGCCCTGTGTCTATCCAAAGCTGGCATCCAGGACAATGAAGGTTTTGAGCCTCCTGCATTGGTAGAACATCTGCAAACAGGCACCTCAACTTGCAGTCAGGGAGAACAGAAGAGCATCGTGCCCAATACAAATTCACAGGGAAAGAGAGAATTGCAAAATACTAGTCCTACCAAACGAACCTTATTATTTTTCCCTCCTTTCTCTTTTGACATTAAACAGGCTGAGAGGATGAAGGGAAGATGCAAACACAATTAACCAGACATTGAAAACCGGAGGAGGATGAGTTGCCTTTTATAGCTACTTTATGTTTCAGACACAAAACTACACAGAATAATGCAATAACAAAAATTATGCTGTATTTACCTAGGCTTTATTCACTGCAAGTCCTCTGGGAGCTGCTTTTGTTTGTCTTTATTTAATTGGCATGGTCAGATGGCCACTAGCAGGTCCAATTAAACAGATTCAATAGATTCCACTGTACGATTTTCTGTACTTTTTTCTTTCCTCCATCAGCATGGAGCATAAAATGTCCAAAATAATTTGTCTGAGTACTAGTAATGAATATAAAGGGGACTCTCTTCCAGCCTGCATACAGTAAGTTTCAGCTGTACAGCATTTTACAGCCAAAGCAAACTGGGTTAATAATGAAAACCCTGATGCAATCTGTAGTACAGCCTTTGTGGGGACAAGGGTACCACTTACAATGCATTTGGCTGCTCAGCTTTGGGCCTATCTAAGCACAAATAGGCATGATGCCATCTATTTTAGCTATCTTAAGCTTTGGTGTTTAAGTATTAGGTGGAACCTATTTAAGAAAATCCCACCAATGGGACTTGTGTATGCCCTTAATATCAGGTATTTGTTTAAGTGCTTTGTTGAATTGGAGCCTAGTGGATCCTCTTGAAAAGCAAGTGATTTTCAATCTAATGAGGTTATCTTAGTGTGAACATTTTAACTACATCAATCAATATCCCCGTCAGGAGTGAATGACTAATGGGATTTCTCTTTTCTCTCTTTCTTTGTTACCAGAATGATGAATTGACTTTGCCTGTTGCTGAAGATTCTCATCTCCTTAATGCATTGCTGATATATCTAAAGGACACAAGCTGGCAGTAACCAGTCCCCACCAAAAATGTTTCTCCCTCTCACTAATGTGAAAAGGCTGGAAAAGGAGTACATGACTTCTCAAGAAACCTTAAAAAAAACAGAGAATGCAAGATTACATTAAGCAGACTAATCTTGCTCTCTTCAACAAGAAGATGATGAAGGAAACCAGCACAGAGATTGTCTGGGATGCAGATCCTGAAGGAGCCTCCTCATCTTTTCCTGCAAAGCAGAGTGAAAGTAGCAAAAGAGTTTGCTGGAAGACATCTGAAGAAATTTCAAGGAAAGAGAAGTTATTAACAGGTATTTTCCAGCAATCTTTTGGAGAGATGATAGAACAGCTGTCCTTGATCTTTTCTATGTTTCTGTATGCATATGGTAAGCATGAGTGACATGCATAAAATAGTAGTGGATTTTGAGGAGCAGTGCCTGCCTTTCCCTTTCTCCAGCAAGGGCTGTGGTTGTGTGGAAGACTAGGCTGTTTTGTGCCAATGGTATTGAGCTGTGAGAACATGGTAAGGAGCACCATCCAGACCTGAATCCCAACAATGGAATTTGTCAGAGAGCTCATCACAAATACAAGGTGCCCTGGCTGGGAAAAAAAAAAAAAGAAAAAAAAAGTAGGATTTCATAATAATTTAAACAGAATTAGATTGAAGTCAGAACAGGGTGTAAACAGAAAACCCACACATCCATTTTAGGCAGCCCTTATGAATTTCTAAGGTGTTTACAACCCAACAATGTGATTGCATTTCTCTGGAACAGGGTTGCTCTGTTGCAAGTAAATGCCAGCAAATTAATGTTAGACAATTGTGACTCTTATTAAATATCTCAAGCTAAGTTTATATATATCCACCCTGCTTTTAATACTATTTTAATAGTATTTTACAGATTATTATGTGATCCAGCAATGTTTGGAGGCAGATAGCAAGGACAAAAAAATTAATCCATGGAAAGGAAAACCTTCTAAATTTTAGGTGAGAAACCCACTTTTTTAAGGATGATGACAATTTGTCCCATTTCAGTTCTGGCTGCCTGTGGTGCCACAACCCATGTCCTTTGCCTACAAGCCAGGATGTGGCTTGTGATTGTATGCAGGACAGAGTCACAGCTGTCCCCTGGGAGGGAGGGATGGAGGGAGGGAGGGAAGGAAGGAGGAACAAGTGGCCCCATCAAAAGCCATGGGAAGTTGCACATAGCAGCTGTGGGGAATGTAATTGGATCCCTGCATAGGAAGAGTCTGGCTTTCTGCAACAGAGACTGAATCCCAAACAGGAATCCTCTTGGGGTAGCTTGGCCTTACAGGTTTTCAGAGTGAAGACTGGACTTTTTCCTTATTTCTTTGAATACACTATGAGCATGCATTCCACTTACTATAGGGGGGCCCTGAGCACAGCATGCCTTGGCACAGCCAGAAAGGCACAACCAGCATGAAAGAGCCAGGTTAATCCTTGAAGTAAAGGGTTACCTATTTCCTAGACAATTCATGCACTGGTCCTCCTTGGGGCTTGGCCAACAGAAGTGCTTTCTGCTCACTTTTGCATTTTTCTCCATGCAAATTTCCCAGTTCCCAAGAATAGGAAAATCGACTGTTTGCACACGTAGGGCTTATTTTTGAAGAGCTTTCTCTGTGGAAATCAAGAATTCTCAGCAGACATACACGTGAGCTGCATCCCTGAGGACAAATATGCTCTTGTAAGAGGCTGAGGAACTGAGACAGCCACAAGTGATTGGAAGCAAATGCATGCAAAAAAACCTCTCTCAGCACTATCCCAGGCAATTGCTTGTTGGATTTCTATATCAAAATTTAAAATTCAGATGGAATATGAAGCTTCTTTCAGACTATTTTAGGAGAAGGCTAATATTTAGATGAATTAGATATAGCAAGGAAGATCAAATATGAGAAAGTCTCATTAGGGACCTTTAGTGAACAGTTAATATGTCTTGAGGAATTTGTACAGTACAGTGATTCATGAGGATCCTTTGGCCTTTTTCAAACTTTTTTTTTTTTGTCTTTCATAACCTTGATTTCAATGCTTTTTTTTTCTGTCTCCCTGTAACAGCCATGCCTCTGTTTTTTCCATGTCTCTTCTACATTTTCTTTCCTACCATCTCCTCTGTCAGCCTACTGCCATTTCCAAAAGCTTCTATGCCAGCACTCTTTCTCCAGACCTCAGGGGTACCTCTCCTCTCTCTCCATCATCTCCTGCATATCTGTGGCCTAAATCTCTCCCTCTCTCCTTCCTGATTTTTTTGGAAATAACACCCCTTGTGATGTTGGCACTGAGGTAGGTTGCCTAAGTGCTGGTTTATCTGTTAGAGCATTTGAGCTGATCTGAGATGTGCAATTATCCTGGCAGATGGAGGCTGCAACAGACCCCAGGGACACATGCAGAGGTGCAGCCAACACATTAACACAAACCTGGAGGAGAAAGGTGTTGCTCTGACACCCAACCCCTCAGGGCACTTAATCTGCTGTCCAGGTCAAAATTCCCAGTTTTATCCCCATTCTTCTATCATCGTGACCTTACACAGAGGGGTACCCTGGTCCCCTTAGTCCTATTGCCCTTGTGCAGCTGCACTGGCACGAGCAGGGAAAGTGAAATCCCCATGGGAATATGCCCTCCCAGTGAGCTGGTAAAATAAAAAGCCCCAAACTGCCTAGAGATGAAAGCTGAATGGAAAGGCAGAGTAAATGAGCTTGTAACTCTTGTCTCTTCCTCTGCAAAGCCTGCCCTCAGAATCCAGCAACTTGTTTTTTTTTAAGGCTCATTTTTGGGACCTTATTCTTCACTCTCCCACAATTTATTGTACCATTAAAACCAATGGGGAAAAATGTTCCTCGTTAAGGTAGGAAGGTTTTATCTGAAATACAAAATCATGAAATGGCAAGAAATATCAAGGCAAGAAAAAAAAACCCTACTGTTCTACACAAAAAGAGGATCTTGTGTTGCTTTTTTTTTAAAAAAAAGCTTTTTCTCTTCCTCCCAGTACCAGCAACGGGTTCCCTGTCAGATCAGCCCACTGGCTCTAAGCCAAAGAAATTCAAGCAAGGAGAGTAATTGGTAACATTTTTCTATATAATTCAGTCACATTAGGCTGTATTTCTGCCATACACAGGCGAGCAGCAGGAACACCTAACAACTGGAGATTTACAGTATGCCTGAAACATCCACAGCCTGGCAGCCGATGCTGTGCCCCTGCTATTAATAAACTGGAAGTTATATCAGTCTGAGTGGTCATCTCTGGGCTCCTTAACATTTGCTCTGTTAAAAGGGACGTTGCCAACCTCTGCAGAGGTTTTATTTTCTCTTTTTCTGTTGTTGTTGTTAGACAGATAAATCCCGTGCAGCATCTCTCAAAGCAGTTGCAATGTGTGATTTTTTTTTTTTCCTTTTGCAGGCTGTGGAGGAAAGGGAGGTCTGATTCCCCAGCCACAGTAAATCAGTGTAATACCACCTTTCACAGCACCAATGATGCTGCAGCAACATGAATTTACATTGTCCAGGGAGACACGCTTTCAGTCCTTTCAGCTGTCTGATATAAACATTAAACATAATCTAATGTTAGATATGACATTAGGGAGAAAAGAGAAATTGAATAAAGATGCTTGTTCAAGAGACAAAGAAAAACCAAAATCTTCTGCAGTGTACTTTAAATGGCATTCAGTTCATTGATATCATTCTTATGTGAATATCTGAAGGATGTTTTGGGTTTTTTTTTTCCATAAAGATGTTAGCACTTGCTTGTCACCAAGAGAAACAGATACAAGCAGCTGTTTAAAGGAAGGCTGATGTATTGTTATATGAACGTGCAGCAAGGTGGTTTTTTCATTACAGGGTTATAAAATCATAACTTGCATCCTGAAAGAATGCAGGCTCTATTTTTGCCCCAAATTATCAAAATGCTACAGTCTGCACTAAAACCTATGTTGTGATATCAAGGGACATCAGTCTTATGGTTTCCAGGCTATCAGAAAGTCACTACACAAATGCAAGAAAAATGAGATTTCCAATCTAGCTGAGAGGTGTGTGAGTTCCCATGAGGTGTGGAGCTGTGGCTGTGGGAGCTGGAGGGGACACAGCAGCCCAGCTGCTCCCAGGGCTGGCCTGAACTGTCCTTAAGGGACCACTCATGTTTCAATCTGCCTGCACATTGCTGGGGCATCACCCAGACCCTTCATGGGCAGGCAGGCTGCTAAGTATGAGCACATCTTGTCCTCAAGCACACACCAGGTTGACCTGTGGAGCAGCTCAAGTCACCTGCTAAATCCCTGGTCCCAGGAATATTATTCCCATTATATTTGGGTTGGGTACTTGTCCCAGTTAAGCTGCACGTGGCCCTTTACTGAGCTTTGCTTCTCATGTGTAAGGCAGAGATGATGGTGTTTCACCACCTCAGCAAAACTAGGAGAGCAATCACGTGATGGAGGCACCAGAGCATCACTACTCCCCCTATTCCTCTGAAGTTTTCATCTATCAATGCATTAATTTGTGTACCCTTACAGAATCCCTTACAATTCCCAGGTAACTAATGAAAAAGCAGTGATGCATAAAGCCCCTGTTGAATTACTAATGCAGATAAATTGAAAAAAATAAAATAAAATCAGAAGACCTTCACTCCTTCCCTTGAAACAGAACAGCTCAGACCCAACCACAGTTTGTTCAGCATCCTTTTTTTTTTCTTCTTTTTTTTTTCTTGTGTGTTTTGGTGTTGATTTATTTTCATTTGCTAAGGCCACAGGCATCTTTAAATTAGTGTATCTCAGGGACAAACAAAACATTTTTTCCCACGTTAGAAGTGACTGAACACCTTGATCACTCTGTGCTGTAGACTCAGCATGATTTCATACCCTGACAGAAATATTCAGGTGAAAGGAGAGAGTGGGAGGGGCTATGGAAAGCAAGGCTTGGATAAATGTGATTCTATGATTCTGTGAATGACATCTGCCAAGGTGGGAGGATTCCCAGAGGTGCTCAGCATCTCCAGCCCATGGTACATCATCCTGGGCTGTTTCAGTCAACAAAGATGATTGTGACTTAGAATGAAGGAAAATGATCATTTTCATCCTCTTGATTTTAATAGGCCTCCTTGGGCTGATGGATCCCTCTCTTATTGCCCAAAAAGTGAAGAGATTTTCACTTGAAGTCCCCAGGCATTTCAACAGTGCTGTCATTGCAGTCTAGGGACAATATGAAGAAGCCATTCTTCCCCTCCCTGCTTCCTGCAGTCCTGAGGTTGTCCCTCTGTTGCCACCAGCAAGATGGGCCTCTGAAGCCATCCAAGGCCATTAATTTCCTTTCAGACTAACACAACTCCTCCATCTCCAGCCGTCCAGATTCAGAAGGATGTTTCAGGGCCTTCTAAACCATTCACAGATGTGATTCAAATCAATCACATTGATTTCCAGGAGCACATTAGACACCTAAATGTTTTAGGGTATCCTTGCCTAACGGTTCCTCTCTGAGAGAAGCACAACATTGTCACTAGGCTGTCTCAGCCCACAAGGGCTTAAGAAATGCTTAGCTGGCAAAACAAAAAAAAGCATTAACTTCTTGGCTACAGCTTTCTGCCAAAAGATAAGCAGGTCGTGCTTCAATGCAGATGTCTTGGGGAAAAAAAATGTGCAGTGCATTAGAGAGCTGTGACTCAGAATAATTATCCTCGTTTCTCATAGTTTATTAATAATTTAAACCCAATCTTGGTGTTATTGATCTATCATTGAATGGGAGATTTATTTCAGATCTGTAGTCACTGAAGCAGTAAATTTAATCCCCCTTCCCCTCCCACCCTTCCATCCACTAAACTCACTTTATAACTAAAACATGATGTTTAGGTTGTTTCAGTAATAGAAGAGGAAAAAAAGAGCTCAGAGGCTGTGGGTGGCAGGAGCAGCCTTAAGCCTACAGAAGCCCAAGGTGAGCAGCATTAAGTTTCTGGTAGTAATACACCTTTTTTGACCAAACCATCCTCTGACCATGGTCTCAGGGATGCCAAAAGGACCAAATGCTACTTGCTGGTATGTGCATCATAACCAGATCCTAAAACTATTTTGCCTGTTTTCATCTCATCGATTTGCTTGCCCATTCCCACACTTAACCATCAGGTTTGTGCTTATCCTAATTGTGGATACCAGTCCTACTCTTTGTCCTCCAGAAACAGATATGAGCTCACTGGGGTAAAAATGGCTGCAACATGTAGGGTATTGCAAGGCACACAAGCTCTTGGGCCCAATACTAATCTTAATTACACTGGCAAAAGCCTGAAGGCAGCTGCCTGGTTGTCCCAGGAGTAACATGAGTGTAAAATCCGTTTAAGTGCATGGAGGATCAAGCCTTAAAAACTATGATGTGAAGACTCCTACACAGCAGTGCTCACTTGGCTGTACCATGTGTCTGGTGCATTCCCTAATATAAGCAGCATGAGTTGGCCTTTTAAAGGAAGACAGGAATAGAAAACAGCATGTTTTATGACTGTGTAGTGCTCAGAGAAGTGATTTTTGTAGGCAAATTAATTGCAGTTTACAGTTGGGGTGCAAATGTGTTCTTGGCTGTACCAACTCTTTCTCAGGTCTGAAAGAAAATAGCAAATGGGCCCAAATGCTTATCTGTTCTTTTCCATATATATTAATGGATTCACTTAAAGATATTACCATCCCCTGCCATCCATCCTCGCTGCCATCCTTAGACCCTGCAGCTGGAACCACAACAGATGGGGACACCTGGCTATGGTTGGAGCTCCTGCAACTATGGAAATATATAACAGGGACAAGCTGTCACAGACTTGCTCTAAAAGCAAACAAGACCCACTATAACAAGACAGAGAGGATGTGTTGGTGAGATAAAGCACTGTATGAACCCACAAATGTGTGCTCTTAGTACATCTGATGTTTGTTGCCCAAGTGGAAGACATCCCTGGATATGAACATGAGGAAAATGAAGCACAATAAAGTCAGTACAGTCTATAACTACTGTTTCCTTTACTGTGGTTTATTCATTTTGTTTGTGTTTTTGTTCAGTTGGTTGGATTTTTGTTCACTTGCTTGCTGATTTTCACAACAAACTTTGACACCTTTGTTAGGTAGAGTGGTTGCCCAGAGGGGACATCCTCCATGGAGAGTCTTGTCCATCATTTTCCAGAACACATACCAGGCAAAAGGAGGAGCACAACTGCAGCATCACTGCCTGTGCAGCCTCCTTTTGCCTAAACTTCAGTCTCCCATCACTGGGGTGCAGCAGCTTGAAACCTGCAGGAGGAGGATTCCTGGAAACCTGACACTGTGTCTTCCCCTGTCCTGCAGCTCATCCCTCTGTCCCTACTTTTGCTTGTCAGGCATTTGTATAAATAGGATTAACATCTGCAGTTACACTTAGCTGGGTTGCAAATTACACAGGCTATCAAGCTTTGTGCTTCGGGACATACACTGATTACCATCAGAGGGGCAAAAATGAGTTTTTCCAATAACAGAATATTGCATGATTGACTGGAGACATTACAGGGCAGAGTGGATTAGCCTTTGCTATCAGTATTAGTTATATGTCATTACTGCATCAAAGCACCAGACGTGGGTGAGCCACTTCTATTCAGGCAGTGCTGGAGGTGGTTGTGTCTGGAGGAGTGTATGAACAGCTTTGGTCACCCTCTACTTTCAGGCCATCTCATTTCCTTCATCTTGGCAGCCAAGGTTTGTCTCATTTGAATGGAAGAGCTAGAATTGTCAGGAAAAAAAAAAAAGGAACATAATTAGCAGCAAAACTTTTAATTCCCCTTTCTAAGCCATTTCTAAACGTGTAAGTGCTTATTTATTGAACCTGGCTTGACATTTAGACAGATCCTTTTAATGTTAATAGGGTTGAATACCAGGTTGAATCCTACTGCTCTGAAGAAATGGCTGCTCAGTATTCAAAGCTGCCAAGTTCCCCCTGCACTGAAATACCTTTCTTCCCAATAAATATGTATTATTCTGTGTAAATACATTAGAATAAGGCCATCCCAGTAGTGAGGAGCCTATACCAGTGATGCCACCCTGGCACCCCATGCCTGGGCTCTGCCTTCCCGTGGCTAAGATTCCTCCAGCACTGCTGGGATGGGGCCAGACCACACGTGGGGAACCAGATTAATGTTTGCCCTGGCTCATTGGCTTGGTTGTGGTGCTGGGGGACACACTGGGAGTGGCAGAACCCCAAGCAATGATAAGTGGTGAGCCCCAAGGAAAAGTGGATGAGAGGCTCAGTCACAACATGGAAGAAAGAGGAGAAGGAGAGGGAAGAGAGCAAGGAAGACAGGTAGTTTCCCTAGGTTGAATCCAAAAAGAACTGGAGTTTCCTGATCTTGCCCACTGGCAGCTGGCACTCTACAAAGTTCTCATCTTTCTCTGTCTTGCAGAGCCAAACACAGCAAGGACTCCTTTCTAATGGAAATCTAGGGCCAAGAAATGTGGAGAGTGAGTTTTGGTTTTTTTTGTTTATGGTTGGGGTTCTTTTTCCCATAACTAACACTATCAGATTATTTGCTTCAGTGTGTGTAATGAAGCTTTTTGTACTTCTGATGATCAATCAAGCAGACAGATGTCTGATTGTGCCTCTGTTTCAACATGTATCAACAATATTCCTTCCAAGCTACTGCAAAACAACACAGATGTCAATAAAAATAGAACTTGGCTTTACATCAACCTAGGCTTTACATGTGGAAAGGGTATGTTTTAAGAAAATAAGCCTCACCTCCACATTACTGAACATGCAATGTCAACACAGGGCTGCCTGGGCAATGCAGCAGCCCCCAGAAATAGGACAGGGTTCTAAAGGCTGAGAGTGACAAGATTTTTTTGCCTGGTTTGACAAGCTTTGCCAGTGGCTAGAAGAGTGCAAGGAGATTACCCTGATCTGGGCAACAGAGATACTTCAGCTCAGGAATTTCCTCCAGGGTGTGATTACCTTGTAATAGCCACTATCCCTCATTCTCATTTCTAGCTGGGAAGGAGGTGCAAAGTAAAGCTCCTAGTTTCTATCCATCAGCTGGTAAACAGTCAAGACATGGCTTTTAAGGCAACCTTGGAAAAGTGCACGGGAACACAAATGACTCTGCCATTAAGGTGATGAGTTTTCAGCTGGAAGAAGCACTTACATATTGTGCCATTGGAGTGTCCAAGTGTTTGTTTTTAATTTAGTGGGGGAAAAATGCAATTAATTACTCAGATTTAGATCGACCACTTGAGCCATTGCTGCCCATCTTATTTTTTTTCACTCTCCCATCACCTGTAACCATGCACCATAAGCAGAACAGGAGTCACTGTCTTTAAATGCTAGCTTGGAACAATAAAAAACAAGGTGAGCCAAGTCAGGCTAGAGGAAGGTGACCTGACTGCCACAAAACATCCTTGTTCTGAGACTCAGCCAGTACCAGGTCACGTTTCCACAGTAGAGTGAGGGCTGCAGGGAGCATAAAACACAATCTGTGGTTATCAGCCATGTTTAAGAAGGACTTTCCTCCAGCTGAGGATCTGTGGAGGAGATTTAATGCAGGAGAAAGTGGACTGGACAGGGTTCCTCAGCTCCCAGACCTGGTGTTTTGAGGAGACAGCACGAGCTAAGTTTCTCCAGAGCATGGCATTTGCTTCATGTCAAGTGTTCCTGTTGGGGACAATCAGTGCTGAAGTGACTTGGTGCCTTCCCTAGGTCACAGGGGGTATCTCAGGAGAAGGGCTCTGTGCTCTGAAGCAGTTGACCTACAGAAGAAGCTTTCACTTTGGGAGCTAAAGGAGAAGGGGATGCACCTGCCTGCAGGTCTTGGTAGAAGGGTTTTTAAGCTGAAACTTGCAGCTGGTGTGTTCAGGCTGAAAAGCCACTGAGCATCTATAATTCTGTGATGCAGGGGGGTGAATCAGAAATGGTGACAGGCAGCAGCACCAGGCAACTGGGGTTTCATTTAAGCTGCTTTGCCTGGTGTGAAACATATGACATAAGGATGACTGGAAAGGTCAGTCCCCAAGTGCACCTGGCCCAGCACCCTCCTCTGGATGAGAGCCAGCAGATGCTCAGGAAGCAATACAAAAATAGAGCAAACATTTGTTTGTGCTTCCCATAATACTCTCCTAGTGGTCCGTGATGTGGGAACCTCCTGAATTGTAGATTCCATCTCTGCATTTAGTAGCCCTTGAACAATTCTTTTTCCATTGATTAGTTTACACCCTATTGAACCAAAGCAAACTTTAAAACACCCACTGCACCCCGTGGCAAGGAGCAGCACAGCTAAAATTCTCTTCTGTTTATTTTGAACTTGCCACTTGATAGTTTTCTTTGATGATCACTCTCTTCCTTTGAAGAGCACTGAATAATGTGAACAGCTGTTCCCCAGCCACGCCACTCTTCCCATCACAAAACTTGGTCATATTTCTTCTTCAGTCATTTTTTTCTTCCAAGATAAAAAGTCTTAGTCTATTCAGTCGTTCCCTGAATGGAGGCTCTTTTATGCCTTTGATCATCTTCAATTGCCTTGCTCTGTAACGTTTTTATTTCTTCTCTATCATGTTTGAGCTTGGTGAATCAGGGCTGCACAACAGCATCCAAGAGATGGGAGGCCACAGATTTATACAGCAGCACAATTATTTCTTCTGTTTTCCTCTCTCCTCCTTTCCTAATCATTCCTAGCTTTCTGTTTGCTTTTTTGATTGCTACTGAGTGTTGAGCTGACATTTGCATAGAGCTATCTATTATAACCCAAAGATTTCTCTCCCAAGTGGAAATAGCCAGCTCAGAGCCCATTATTTTGTATGTAAAGCTAGGATTGTCTTTTCCCATGCGCATCACTTTACATTTATCTACATCAGATTTCATCTGTGATTTTATAACCCTTTTATTCAGTGCCACAAGGGTCTTTCTGCAACTCTTCACAGTCAGCCCTTTGCCTCAACTACCCTGAATATCACCAGCAAACTTCTTCACTCCACGCAGCTATTTTGAGATTATTTATGAATATTTCAAGAGCATGGGATGGTTCTTAGGCTAATTTAGAAGCTTTTCCTCTCAAATTTGAAGTGTCATCTCCCAAAAAGAGGGAAGAAATGTGGACTCCCAAGCTCTTGGGATGCAATTGGAGATCAGTTTGTGCTTCCAGGAATGAACTACTACTGTACTAGACTGTACAAGACCCAGATGGTCTATGGTGGCCCTTTCTCCTGCCACTTTTTAGTGGTGGGGTTTTTTTCTGGGGAGTGGCACATTGCAGCAATGCTCAGTGGCAGGTCAGTGTTGGGGGGGAGGAGGATGGGCACCAGTGAGGAGCACTGCTTTCTGCTGAGTGCATCTCTGTTTTGGGGGAAGATTGGAGACTTGGCACTGCTATTTCTTCAAAAGAACAGAGGCTGAGCATCATGCTGGCACTGGAGGTGAGCATGGAATTAATTCAGAGGAGAAAGCAAACGGCTTTAGTGGAGGGTTTCTAATCTCTGGTGGTAAATCTCAAAGCACTGAGTTCACACCAAGTGTGTTTCCTTCTCCCCAACTCCAGTAATTTATTTATTTTTGCTGCATTTAGATCCAAGCAGTACAGGATTTGCCAGTTCACTGGCAAGACACATTCCAGAAAAGGCATGTTGCTTTCAGAAAAATGCTTTGTATAGACTATTTGATGCTCCTGGAGCTACAAGAAAAAAATGATAGCATCTCTTCTCTGATAATAGAGCAAAAATTGCTCCAAAGGGCAGACATTCTCCTCCTTAATAGAATGGAATGGAATAGAATAAGAAGAATAGGATACAGAATAGAGTATTGAATACAATACAGAACTGTATTGAATGCAATACAGAATATTTTTAGTTGGAAGGGTTCTACAATTACCATCTTGTCCAACTGCCTGACCAATTAATGACCAATTAATTTTTTTTAAAAAAACCACCACCAACAACAAAAAAAAAAACAACAAAAGGAGTATGCATGTAAAAAAAACTTACCAGTTTCACAAATCCACAAAGCAAAAGAGAAATTAAAGAGAAGACCAGTTGCAGACCTAATGATACTACAGACATTGCAACCATTGCTTGTCTGAGTCAGGAAGACACCTGGTCACTTTAAACACAAAGGCAGAAATCTCTGCATTTTTTAATAGGATTATAAAAGAAGGCCAAGTGATTTTTCATAAGAAAAACAACAATATCTTTCCATTGAGCTCTTAGGAAATGTAAACATGCCAATTGCATTTACCTGGGAACACCAATAGCTAAACATAGCCTGTGTTTCCTGACATTATTTATAGACATATATACACACATAGACACTGAAGAGAAGATCTGGTGTTACACTAAATGCCAGATGGATTGGTAGTCTTTAAGGGAACAGCCTAAACTTAAGAACAATTTAGTTTTTAAAAAATCAATAACTGATGCTGAATTTCCTTTGTTTTCTGAAGAGACCACCTGGACTGAACACTCTGCAGAGCACACCCTGAAAATCCAATCCCAGCACTGGTGGATCCAGACTGTTCATCCCTCTCACCCTCCAAATTAGAGGCTGCCTTATCCAGGCTGCTTTGCAGGGTCAGCTCCAGGATGCTCAGCCAGGAATCACTTGGAGGAATGTTCCCAGTTCCAGGCCAAGCCCTAGTCCAACAATTTAATGGCACAGGCAAAAGGTTTACAGGGTTCAGACAGCTTTGAATTCATCAGCAGGGACATCACCACTGTGTCCAGGTATCCCCTCCACCCCAGCTGCCATGAGAGCAGCTCTCCAGGGCCTGTTGTCCCAGTCCCTGTGCCCCTGGGAGGGCAAGCAGAGGCTGGTGTCCTGAGCTGTCAGCCAGGGGCTGGATGGAACCCCCTTACCAGCTCAGCTTCCCACAGCACAGCTCACCCAAAC
This sequence comes from Ceyx cyanopectus, assembly GCA_013401355.1. Classification (NCBI taxonomy): domain Eukaryota; kingdom Metazoa; phylum Chordata; class Aves; order Coraciiformes; family Alcedinidae; genus Ceyx; species Ceyx cyanopectus. The sequence goes on along the minus strand of VYZU01014812.1, from coordinate 18,684 downwards.
ACAAAGCATTGCAGCTTCTGCAGGAGTGCAAGAAAAGTACCTGTGATTTATCACACAATCAATGATTTTGTTGGCTTTTTTGTTGGTTTTTTTTTTTCTACATGGAAGCACTCTCCCCTCCTGAAATATAGGGGCAGCAAATCCTCCTGCCTGGGACCATCTGTCTTTCTAGCCTCATAAAAAGCCTGAAAAATGAAAGCAGGAACAAAATCGTTGTTTTGTTGCTTTTTTTTTTGTTCCCCTCCATCCTTTACATCCAGGAGGTAATTCTTAGCTGTTCTGCAGAGCCAAAATGTGTATCTTCAGGTTATAAATTAGTGGCTGCAGTTATGGCCAGAGTCAGCCACTTCATGTGTACAAAGTGCTCCACCTGGGAGCTGCTGTGGATGAGCCCCTCAGGTCCCCCCAACAGACAAAACCCAAGTATGGCCCCTTCTGCATGTGACAATTAGCTACTGCTTTTAATGATGATGTTAAAAGGGAACAGCAAGGTCTCCCTCTCCCTGCTGCCCCCCTCTCTTAGTTGCCCTCCCATTCTTCCCTGAGAAGCAGGCAGCAGAGCTGCTTATTCCTTTTAGCATTAAACCCACCCTTGTAGTTCTGGGAGCTAAGCCCTTAGCAAAGAAATGTTTCTATTACGCTTGTCAGTATCTTACAGGATAAATTACTTGTGTGTCTGATGGAACCAGGCCTCTTGGCAAGTTATGTCATCAGAGAGAAGCTAATAACATAAAACAAGAAGGGCTGAGCTTTGTACATGAAACACAAACACACTGAAGTGAAGGATACATTTAAGGTTATTTAAAGGGATTTAATTAAAAATAAGGAGAAAAAAAAACCCAAGGGTGGGTTGAGGGTGATGGTCTGGTGGTGCTCTGGGGTTGGTGCTGCTGTGGGGAGAGGAAGGACTTGGACAGAGCATCCCCATCCCCTGTGTCCAGGCAGGCATCCCCACAACACTCCTGCCACACCCCTACCTGCCTTCCACCCCCTGGGTTCTGCTCCTGCAGCACTGCTCTTCTCCTGAGCCCTTAAGAACATGTTTTCATGAGGGACAGGGATTTTTTCTCCCATTCTTTGGTGGAAGTGGTCAGATTTAGCATCCAGCAGCAACAACTCTTGGGTGAGGACACAGCCATGCCTCGAGGTGGGTCAACATGATCCTCTTCCCTTGGGATAACCCTCCTCAGCCTTCTGGACTGGTTGGGCAACTCATGCTGCTCTTGCAAGGATACAGAGCTGGTTGCCTTCAGATTGGCTGGCTGAAGAGTGCTGAAAGTTTGACTTGCTTACCCACACTGTCCCACAACAGTTTTCTTCCAAAACATGATTTCTGAGGGGTTTCTATGGGCTTTTGTTTTCTTTCTTAACAGTTTCTAAGCTATCCATCAGCCAACATGTCCACTCTCATCACATTTACCAAGGAAATCCTATTCCCCTATTCCCTTCTGGAAGACAGCAGGTGTCCAGGGACCAGGGCTGCCTTTGAGAACCACTGCCAATGTCTTCTGTCCACAGACCCTGGCATGAGGACTGATCTTGGTTGGTCTCCTAGACACATTACAGTGCAAAGATAAAGGCACAGCCATGTTAATGGCTTCCCAGGTAGACTTCCCATGCTAGAAAAAAAAATGTGGGCTTATTATATGCAAAAGGATACCCAGTATTGATTAGCTAGAGGTCAACATTGCTTCAGGTTTGTTTCTCATATCCAGTAAGTGCTCCTCACTAAAAAATGACTAAGTGACCAATTTCTTGCAGTCTACAGCTGTAATATGAGGTGACTGATGGCTATAGTAAAAACTGCTGGTGTTTGAGCCATCAAATACTAATTTTCAACACACCATACCCTGTCTCCAAAGTTTCCCTTCAGAAAGCTGGTATCTGGGGGAATCAGTAAATCCCATTTCAATTTTACAAGTCCTCCTTGTGCTGAGACTAATTAATGGACATCCTAAATGTCTAACTGGCTATTACAAATCATTTTAAACAGCTTTTGCAATAATGCTTCCATCAGAGCCCTGCTGCTTGCCTGCAGACATGTTGGCCTTTCATCCATCACACCACAGCCAGGTTTTTACAGCCCAGCACTGAGATGATCTTTAGCAGCACTAAACCATCACCAACCTCATCATGGGTCTCTCCTGACCTCACTGGACTACATGCTTCCCTCTAGCACAAGCCACATGCCAGCTGACTGCTTGCCACTGAGCTGCTGCAGGTTGTTATGACCCTCCCAGAACTGTTAAATTAAGGGCAATGATAAGTGATCACTTTGATATTTATAAAAAGTATATGAGAGTTTTGATGAGAGGAAAGCAGAAAACAAACAGCCTGGGGGTAGGTCAACTGTCCTGCATATGGACTGGTTCAGGCTTGTCTGTCTGGAGCTGTAGCAAATCAAATCTGCAAAATTAGATTTTTTTTTTCCCTGTTGGGTTTTTTGGGTTTTTTTGTTTGGTTGGTTGGTTGGGTTTTTTTTGAGCTACAGCACAAGGTACCACTGGGGGAGGCTGTGATGTGCTTATAGGCATTATAGACAGGGAAAACCTCAATGTAACACACTGTGATTGACAAAACCTTCCCTCATACCACAGCTGGGGGGATCATCCTGCACCCACAGCCACCTACCTAGGCTGTCATGAGCTGGAGAGTAGCACAGAATGTTGGGGTTTGGAAGGGACCTCCAGAGATCAAGTCCAACACCCCTGCCAGAGCAGGGCAAAACTAGGGCAGATCACAATTTGCAGGTATTGATTTGTAGGCCAGAAATACTGGCTGGTTTCCTCCCCACACTCTCTCTCCTTTGTAATTTAGCAAGGCCAGTTCCTGCATCCAGCCATATGTGCATGGAGAAGCTGTGTTTGGCACAAGGATGCCAGAACAACACAAATTGCCATGTGCAGGAACTTTCAGAAGATGCAGATGTGCAAAAGGAGGAGGGAGAGAGACACACACCCCCCATCCTCTGCCCAAGGATTCTCTCTGCCTTTCAAGAACTCCTTGCTCTTCCAGGGGCCAGCCAATTTCTGTAGCATGCTTTTACTGTAGGACAAAAACTAGTACCTGATCTGACACATCAGGTCCCAGCAGTGACTCTTGGATGGCAAAATTAAGAAACTTGGTCCAACTGGTGACAAAAGATGGCATTTGAGCCCAACAAGTTGTTAGCTCTGCATTCATTCAGCTGTGTATTTTCCCCCAGGGCTATTCTGCTGCCCTGCACTGGGATGGGGAAAGGACAAGCCAGAAGCACTGCAAGTGCTGTGACTTCAGCTGCCATACTCACCATACTCCTTTCCAGCCCACCATCATCATAACAAGCTCAGAGCTGCTGCATGAGACCAGACACAAATTTTCAGGTGGAAATAAAATAATAATTAAAAAAAAAATCACTCATTCAAAAGCAAATTTCCTGCCTGTGTGAATCTTAAATAAATTCTCTTTCAGGAAAGCATTCAGATAAGCTTGAAATGCTGTCACTAAAGGGTAAGAACAGCAAGTTAATTTTGAAACACTGTATCTTCTCAAAACATTTATATTAAGCATCAATGAAAACACAAAGCTCCTGATTTTATCTAAGCAGCATTTCACTTAACATGGAATAAGCAAACGCCAAAGTCCTTTGGTAGTTGTTGTTGCTCAGGTTTCCTAACTCTGACCTTTCCCTGGAGATGAAAATGCTGTTCTCACCAGTGCTTGGTCCTGCCCAGTGCCAGTGCAACAGTGGAATGTCTCCAGAGCAGGAGACTCCACAACCTCCCTGGGCAGCCCCTTCCAGAGCTCTGGCACCCTCACTGTGCAAGTACAAACCAAATGTTGACAGCCCTCAGAGTAGGAGCCATAAAGCACTGATACTTGCTCTTCCATCCCCAAAATTCCTCTCATGACTCATAATTACATTAAGCAGGGAAGTCATCTTCCTTGCCTCACTACTGCTGGGCAGCCCACCCCCACCAAAGGGGACTGAAGAGCTAAACTCATGTCTCTAGCCCCCTTGTACATGCACTGGAATAGGATCACCTTCCAAGGGGAGCCACAGGGTTAGTGTGAAAGGTTGGGCTATAGGGAATGCCTTCCCATCCAGCCTCCCTGCAGGGGGCTCAGCATTGATGCTCTTCTCATTGCACAAGTTCTCTTTGCAGTTGAAAGCCCCAGAGACAAGTCACCTACTTCAGTGGCCAGAAAATAAAGATGAGCTCTTCCTTTAGTCTAAAAAGACTCAGCTCAGGAGCCTGCTGTCCAAAACAGTGTTGAAGTATTTTTGGCAGCCTCTCAGTGATATCACTCCTTGAGTTTCATCATCTTCTAGCTGTATGAAACACTGAAATGAAGATATTAAGACTCACAGCAAGCAGTTACATCAGCATTTCAGAACATTTCCTTCAGCGAGGTGATAACAGTCACTTTACAATGAAAATAAAGCTCCTTTTGTCAAGCTCACACTGCCTATTTGCCTGTACATCAAGTCCTGTAACATCAAACTCAGTTGAAAGCACTTGATGGATCACAGGATGATCAGTGGGGTTATATTAACACCAAGTATGCAATACTCAGGAGGTGGCTTCCTACCCACAGCTGATGAACTGGACTTTGGAAACTTGCTCTATCAAGTGTGGTTGACAAGTCTTCTTTGGCTCCCAGACACCTGAGCTGATGAAGAGGATGACAAACAGCTTGGGAAGAGGGACCAGGGGTAATCCAAGAGAGGGAAGATGAAGTGCCTCTTGGGTTTCAGGGCTCCAGTTGGTGGCAGATGGCAAGTGCCACAGCTTTGTAGCATGGTTGGCCATCACTGAGAGGAGCCAACTGATTATTTTTTCTTTGTTTTTAATATAAAGATCTCTCAATACAACAAAGATCTGGTTTGCTCCACTGGTGGCTTGGTTTTAGGGTTCAGTAAGGATAAAAAAAAAAATGCATGAGGGAAACAGAGCTGAAATCATCTGCAGTCACCTCACTTTTTTTTTTTTGGGAGGCTCCAAGTGCCTAGGAAGCCATGGTCACACATCACTGCCCTGTACCAGTCAGATAGAAGCTGAATTCCCCAAGAAAGAAGCACTTTCCTTAGGTTAGTTCATGCAAATGACATCCTCAAAACCAGAGGGTGAGGGAAAGCTTCGTACTGACCCTGCAGGGGATGAACCAGAAGCTCTAGGTGATAAACTTCTACACCACTAAGGTCCAGAAGAACAGTATGTGGTGATGAGAAACTATGGGTAGATGAGTCTGTGAGTAACCAGGCAACAAGAACAGCTATCAAATGCAGCAATACTTGTGCTTTCTGCCACCAGCTCTCAAGTTTTTTCTTAGTAAAAAACCAAACAGTTAAAATATGTCCTTGGATTACAGTTGTGGTTTCTTCCCCCTAATAAAACTGCAAGCAAAGAGACTATTTAGTCACACAAGGTCGTTTGTCAGTAAAGAAAATACAAATTTACTTTTATTATAACCATAAAGAGGCATTACTTCAACAATTAGCCATACATTCAGCACTCAGGTATACATCTGTGCCAAATAAAGTCAATTCTCTTACTGCTAAAAAAGAATGCTTCTCAGCAAATGCACTGCCTGTGCTTACAGGATGTTTATTGTGTCTGTATTACAGTTATCTTAACAGACAAGCCTCAGGATACAGAATAAAGCTTTACTCTTGGACCAAAATAGGAGGCAACATTTTTATTTTAAAAAAATTAAAAACAGCAAGTCTCTAGTCAGATAATATAAAGCATCTTAAATTAATCTTTTGAAAATATTTACACTATTTGTAAACGGAAATATCTGAAACTGTACATGTTTAAACAAATGTTCATTTAGCAAACAGGCTGTATAAACTGATTGCTCTTCTAATCTTTCAACCAGCTGTCCTAGAGCTGTCTGAGTACTCTAAGAGAGAAAAAGATCCCAAGCACAAGAGTGACTACTGCAATGGTTTACCCTTCATATGCTCTCTGTACAACATCTGTATTACATCAATCCTAACTCTGGACAGTGACCATGCAGTTCTTCTGTAAAACTTTATAAAAAACAAATATACATATATTACAGTGCACTGGGCATTATTTTACAGCCTGTATTTCTATATAAGAAAGGGCAAACTTTCCTTCTTGGTAGTACTTTTAGTTAATTTAAGGAGTCATGTCAGGTATGTACCATGTGAGGTGCATAAATGGTATGAGTATCATTTACGTACCTCAGCACCACTGCTGCAACACTTCTCATGGTAGCCTTAAATCTTACCATCTTAGCCTCCAGCCATGTGATTTATAACAGAAAAAAAACAAAATCTAAATCAAAACACCACCCATGTGCCCAGAAATGTCTACATATTGAGAACTACAGAGCAGGTTTGATAAATAAATTAAAAATCTGCCAGGGTAGTCACTACATTTTTCTGTTGCTGTGCTGTACAGTAAAGACCTGCACACTGAAACACCCTAAAGATGCTTGTAGTGTTTTATTCCATTAAGGGCCAAGTGTTCAGCATTCCAAGATGACCAGTTAATGGACACTGAACAGCAACCCATTGTTGACCAGTTACCAAACACCTATCCTGTGCCAGAATATTCCATTTCTGACACTCCCACATCTCCTTATTAGCACAAAGTCTGGACAAATTCCAGTCTCAGGCCTCCCTTTCAACAATGCAACACCACCATTTGCTCTTGGGTAAGGCCAAAAAACAACTCTAAGCTAAAATAGTACCTGAGAATCTCAGTGCTAAGCTTTGCTGTAAAGCATCTGGAAAGATGTGGTTCCCTCAGAAAGAGCAGGTTCTATTGCATAGCTTTCCACTGCAAATCCCAAAGAACTGAGATTCTGTACATGGAGGAAGGTTAGAGCATGAAACTTGTCTGACCTCACAGCTCCCAGTCAGCAGTGTAAGAAAACCAGCATGTCCAGTGTTTCAAGAAACACATGTGGGAAGGAAAAGGTTTCCCAACTAAGAAGCTCTGAATTATGTTCAAGCATGTGGTGGATTACCAGAATTTTTTGGGGGGAGTCATACCAACATGCTTAACACCAAGCCCTGCAAATACCTATCACTGCTTCCATTTGATCCCCTGCATTTTATATCCAGTGTGTCTTTGAAAGTGTGGCCATTCACTGTGTACATCAGCTAACTACAGGAAAGCAAACAAGGTTTTCACATTAAAGGAAAAAAACCCAAACAAAACCAGCAAAAAGAGTCAGGATTTCAACTTTGAAAACATTTGGATAGGGCTGTAACTAAGTTTCCATAAGAGTGATCAGCAGAAGGTTTTTTGTTTTGTTCCCCATCCCACCACCCCTGGCACTTCTCAAGCTGACAAACAGGAAGACCTTTAGCAAAAATCAGTAAAACTGTGGGTTTTTTTCTTTTTTCCCCCTAAAACAGGGTTAAGCAGCCTAGATAGTTTAGATGCAGACTGGACTGCACAGTGGGATCCTTTGTTTACTTCAAGCAAAATGTCTTTGAATTCCCTTCACCTCCCATTATTCAGCTGAAGCTCATTTCAAACAGCCTCACTGTTGGGCTACTTGGACATGGATAAAAGTAGATTCACCTGGAAGACAAAAGGAAAGCCTTCATTAGACAGAGAAGCTACATTTCAGAATGGATGGCCTACATTTGAACCTTCAAACAGGATTCCTAGGAAGCACACAGAGTCTTGGAGAAATCACAAGTGCCTAAAACTTACAACCACCTTTTCATGGGCTTTTTAAAATGCAATTGCTGAATAATCACTTTGGCAGTCACAGTCTAGTGTGACACAGTTTCTAAGATGAAATTCCAAATTCCTAAGCTGGAAGTCCAAAAAAGTGCACACTGGCAAAAAAAATATGCTAACATTCATCTTGAATATCTGGAACACATTTGGGATCTTTTGTAATACCTGTTTCTCCCTAATGACCCTTTCCCTAAGGAACTGCTTCCTAATATCCAACCTAAACCTCCCCTGCATGGCCTCTTGTTTTGTCACTGGTTGTCTGGGAGAAGAGTCCAGCCCCAGCTGCCTCCAGCCTCCCTTCAGGTGCTGTAGAGAGTGCTGAGCTCTCCCCTGAGTCTCCTCTTCTCCAAGCTGAACAGCCCCAGCTCCCTCAGCCTCTCCTCAGCAGACTTTCCCTCCAGTCCCTTCCCAGTCTTGTTGCTGTCCAGTGCATGACTCTGTGCTCCAGGATAGGTATCACATATTCCTGTGGCTACTTTCACCATAAACTAGATTATCTGTCTAAATATTGCCCTCCTGGGATAATCATGATTCTGTCCACATTCCCTGGACCACTGAAGTCAAAGTAATATTTTTAAAACCTACTTGGTTTCTGCCAGAGCATCATAATGAAGAGAATTCTCTAAAGACCTTACCAAGTAGGGTTACATTTCCATAAACATTGGCACATTTTCATAGTGCAATTTAGACCAAATGAAGCCTTGTAATTCTTTCTTGGGCTTCCTAAATGTAAAAGTTGCTGCTTTTTGTATTTCTGAAAAGCAAGACTGCCTCCACACACAGAAGGTTTTTTTAAAGCTTTGATATCTCTCTGGAAAGACAATGCCCAGAAATAGCAAGACTCTGCCACTACACTGTACAACTCAATCCCCAGCAACATCAATCACCACCTTCAGGTATAAAACTCTATTGGATATTCATTAAAAGCCAGCAACAAACAAACAAAAAAACCCCTTTTATCTAAGAACCTGGAGTTCAGATAAATCCCAGGATTAAGGGGGATAATAAATAAATATTCTGAACACTGAAAATACTAACAATGAAAAAGTTGTTTGAAAAAAAGCCAGTGATGTGGAAGAGCAACTGATAAAACAGGGAGCTTCAATAGGTACCTGTTCCATTGAAGGACAAGCTATGATCTGGATATCTTCTTCACTAAATTCTTCCTTTAAGAAAGCATGAAGTTTCTGGAACATTTGCTGTATGTTATTCTTTTAAATGAAAGAAGAAAACACTCATTAAAACCCACAACACCCATCTCAAACATGAACCAGAATAAGAACAATGTACATGGAATAGCTACTGAAGTGACCAGGTAGGGAGAATCAGGTGAGTTAGAAGAAAAACTCTTAAAAACCAAGCCCAAAATCCCACTTTGATCCAGCTAAAATGTGCTAAACTGAAACAGAGTCCTACAGACTTAACCTGGAAGCTTGAAACTCAAAGCTGGGTCCTTTATGGTGGGTTTACAGTGTCTCCCATTGAATCTGTATCAACTTTTCCACCTCCAGTGCTTCTGCCCATCAGTAACTAACCAAGCTGCACTGGTTTTATCTGGGAAAGAGTTAATTTTCCTTATAGCAGCTTGTATGGTGCCAGGTGGAAGATGGGCAGGATGAACAGAGCCAGTTGCTTCCCTGTAATGTGTGGGTTGAGGACAATAGAGAGCAGGGCAGCTGTTTTGTGGTTTGTTTTTCTTTGAAGCTAAACATATTACTAGGTGTTGGGTTTCTTAATTCCCACCCCCATATCTTTCCAATGGGATATTCAGATCAGAGTTACTGTTCTTGGTTTGAGTGAGAACAGAACAAATTCTGTTCAGTGATTACTTTCCAGCTCAGTTCTTCTGACTGCACTGAAGCCAGCAGCCTGTTTTTCCAGGCAGGGTCTGCTTCTAGCAGTGACCCTAAACCATGACACTGTAACAGTCTGTTCACTATTACATGTGCATGGTATTTGTCACATGCTTACTGGCTGGACTGGTGGCCTAGAACAACACCACAGGGGTACAGGTATGTGTATGTATGTGTGTCTGTATACATATAATTATGTAAATACATATATTTATATAGAGATGTTATAAATATAATCACACATGGAAGTATAAGCTGAACAATCCCACAGAATGTGCTTAAAGTCTTTCAATTAAAGCCAAATACCTCCAGGAAAAGATGCTGAAGAACACCTAGCAATACTCACCCTAACTGGCTTAAACAAAATTAATTCTGTGTCTTTATTGGACAGGTACAGGGACATGCTTCGTAAGGTCAATGGCAGCTTGGTTTTTATTGTCTTGTAAGTGGAAGAGACCAGATCATTGATCTTGGCTGAAAGGAAAAGAAAATATGCTTAACTGGTTATAAATAGCATTCTGCTGCTTGAAATCTAGGCTCCAGACTATCACCTTCACTTTAGTGGCACTTCTCACAAGCACAGGTTTAAGTGACAGGGAGAGAGGTGGTGACTGGGCTGGGCAGCATCAACCCAGTGTACAACCACAACATGCAAGACAGGACTTAATGGGATATACCAAAGACATCAGTCTCTCCCTGCAGAAAATACATCCAACCCACTTCTACAAGCCTTTCCCCACCTCAATTTCTACTGCAGCTGAGTTTTCTGCCTATTCTGGCTTCCCAGACAAATGACTCCAAGAAACAGCAGTAGCTCTGCTTAGATCTGCCTCTACACACATCATTATCTCCAAACAAACATTAAAAATACTCCTGAAGAAGCAGGAGATGTTAAATAGAAGCTTGAGTTAGCCCTTGAGAGTGTGTGACCCATGGAGCAGCACTGAATTATGCATGACCGTGGCTGGCTTTGCATTTTAAGAACATGATGCAACAGAAGGTTCCAAGGCATGAATTGGAATAATCAGATTTCTCAGTGTCATCACAGAAGCACAACTTTGTAACGTGAAGAGCAAAACAATCCAGAAACATCTAATCCACTCCAAATGCTCCTACAATGCATGCAAATTTGAATTCTTAAGAAGAGGGGAAACAAAGCTGGATTCTACTTTTGGGTAGTGATAGGAAAGCTGAAAAGGAAGCAGGTACCTAATGTATAGATAAAAAAAAGTATTTATTTTTTTCCCATAAAAGCAAAATTTTTATCTTAATTTAATCAAGTAATTCCTTAAGCACATTATGTATGCAGTTGTGGAAATGCTGTTTTCATGCAAGAACAGCCACAGCTTGAGAAATACTCAAGCCCTTCAACTAATTCACCAAATAAATACATATTCTGAAGTTTGTCAGGTTTTGATTCAGAGGTATCTTAAGACACAGCACACAGGTAAAAATGGAAACTGGGAGTTTCAAGACAAAGGTAGACAGTTTTTAGGTACTTGGACTTATACCAAATCAATCACAGTCTGACAGTCCAAATTAAACTGGCCAGCTTTCCAGATTCCTGTGTTTTAAAAGCCAGGCACAGAGATAAATGACATTCTGAAATACTTGAGCCCCACATAATGCAGCTTAAATTGCTCTGCCAAAAAATGGTGAATTTTTCTCTTTTTTAGAAGAAACTTCAGAGTAGTAAATGATCACAGCTTTATTATCCTGCAAGCACCTCAGAGGTAACATGAATATAAAACAAAGTACCTGGTTGTGCCCAAGGTTGCTGTGAGAGGCTGTACTTGGGACCCCCTTGAGTGGCCATTGTTTGTAAAGCAGCTACCTAAAACAAATCCAATCAACAAAACAATGATTCTTTCAGTTGAATTCACAACAAAGCAGCCAACTAACAATTGCACCAGTCTCTCAGATGCTGCAGTGTACAGGAACCCCCCTGATCTCATTCTCTTCTACACCCTGACTTAACAGCACTCAGGGGAAGCAGCTTGACAGAAATGCACTTCAAAATTACAACCAGGATCACTTCTTGAAAGGAAAATTCAAAACAGGATTAAATTTATCAAGACACTTAGGTACTTAAGGATATGAAACCTCAAAAGAGATTTACACTTAAGCAGGTTAGTCAAACTCACCAGATTCCCAATGAATTATGGGGATCAGCTGGACAACACATCAATCTCACCAGTTACCTCTCTGTGTTTTCAGCAAGCCTGTGGCCCCTTGCCCCAGCATGGCAGGCACCAGTGAATTTAATACTGTCATTTTAATTCTCAAACAACAGCAGCTGGGATATATGTGATGTCCCTGCAATGCTGCAGCCCCAGTTTCTGAGGTATCATGTAGCTTCTCAGTACACAAGGATCCACATAAACCTTTGCATTTTCCCCAAAGTAAGAGATCTTGCTGTGTGGTTTTCTTAAGATGCCCAGAATCTTGATTTCTAGAGTAGGCTCTGGAAAAGGGTGTAACAATACATCTTTTTTTTGTTCCTCTCCCCTAATTATGCCTAATCTTTCTGATGAACTTTTATCTGTCACAAACAGGACTTGGGAGGAAAGTGCTCAGCAAGCATCTCACTGGTGTAAAACACTGACAACAGGTAAGTTTCACACCTTTCACAGCCATACTTTTAAGATCTTCCTCAAGAACACACATACCTAAGATTGTTTTTGAAGGCTGACAAATTCAGCCAAGGTAGGTTTCCCTGCTAATGGAAAAGGTCCTGCCAACTTTCACAGTCCTCCTTTAACTCAATGAAACTTGAGTTTCTTGATCCAAGAGCAGAGGGATTGCTTTTATAAACTAAGATCCTTTCACCCACTAACCTCAAAAAAGTGCCTAGAAAATTGTGTTTGTGAAAATTACTTCCCTTTTAAGTTCCAAACTTATAATGGGAAATGCCATCACCTTCAGCTAATCTGCCAGAACTAGCAGCTTCTCCTATACCCAAATTAAACAGTAATTCAGTAATTCCAGCCTTTCAGTGAGGTTAACACACACACACACACACAATGTCTTTGTACCTTTGTCATGAACTCCTCCAGTTGCTCTATGAACTGTTTGGTTTGCTGCTGAATAAACTGCTCACAGGCTGATTTCAGGTGACGATCTACATCCTTCTTGGAGTCAATATAGTGCTCTCTGATTTCTGGAGTACCCTTGAACAGAAGACAACAATTCTCTCCTTTTTATTTGTAGAGATCAAATTTAAATGACCCAAGTGTATTTTAATGCAATATGAGTCCATGTTACCTCCAGTAAGAACTGTATCAAGGCGTTGTTGCTGTTCAGTCTGAAAAATCTGGAAACTGTCTTAGGGTTCAGGATTTTAAATGCTGCATCTGTGAATCAGAAAGTAACTGATGCTGTAAGGCAATGGGATTCAGCTCCAGAAATTAAAAGCTTTACTCTTTTACACATAAAAAACAGCCTAGCAGAGAACTGGGATATTAATGACTGCACTGCTGCTAAGTGGGGGTGCACACAAAACCTTATCCACTCCTTTTCAATTGCAGCTATGGTAAACCTGAATTGTTGTACAGTCTAAACAGATAAATATATTCACTGTACCTAACAAATCACTGGTACTAGCTGTAGTGCTACCAGCACACCAATTGAGTAAGCATTTTTCCTTCTGTAAGTACATCTGCAAGTAAAAGACTTTTACATAAGAGAGGTAGTTAAGCATTATCAATAATATGCAGATTTTGGTCCACTTTGCCTGGGACAAAGTGTTGAAGTCTTCTGCTTAGCAGCTTGGAAATCTATGAAGTGGTTTAAGCCACGTACTTTACTTACACTGTGACCCACGCAGCCTCTTAGAGTT
>VYZU01014809.1:31490-66846 GCA_013401355.1 Ceyx cyanopectus | reverse complement strand
AGAAAGACTGAGTTGAAGATAGTAATTCTGGTATTTAATCAGTCCTTACACTGACATATTACCAACTTATCTCCTAATTAAAACAAGACAGTATCTTGATCAACAATTAATCACAGGCAGAAACATCAATATAAGAGGGTCATTATGTGATTGGATTTGTAACCTTCATAATTTTTCATTTCTTCTGTATTACCTCACTAACAAAAATTGTCTAATAGACTATACCATTAAAACACTTCTTCCCTCCCTATATTAACTATATTCTTCCTAATCTGTAATACTAGAAATGTCTCTACAAAACTCTAGAGGTGAGAAAATAACCTGTTTTCCAAGTTCATCCTTAACATCCCAGGAGAAATGACTGGGGGTGTTTCCATGTTTCCCATGCTGCAGACTGCTCTCAAAGGAAACTAAACTGGAAGATGCATTTCTAGTGCTAGGTACAGAATTCAGGCTGGACAAGCAGAACAAAGTGAAGTTCCTGAAACATCTGTAAGGAGAGTCACCCTACCTGTTTAACACCTGCTCCTGAGATCAAAATTCCATCTGCTAGTCTCATTGCTGGAGAATTCCTCCAGAAGGCTCAACCAGAACTGAAGGCAGCTTTTACTTTTGCCTACTAGAAGGCAAGGTTGCCAGTCAGCCAACTGCAGTTGCTAATGGCCACCTTAGGGCCAATTTTCTTAACCTAAATCTACACTTCCTCAATCACTCCCCATTTCTACTCATTGTCTTCACTGCATGGGGACAGAAATTAGGAGGGAATTGGGTTTGGCCAGAAGAGTTTTTCCACATGTTCCTTTTTGTTCCATGTGGTTAGCAGCTTGGATTGTGTTTTAGGAACCATGATGTTTCAGCAAACACATTTCTAGCCGTGGCAGAGCTTGTTCCTACAGCTGTACACATTCATCTCGGAATTAGGACAAAATCACTGAAATTCAGTGAAGAGGCTGACATTTTTCTTGGAGCATTCTGCTTTAATCCTATTTGCACTTTCATTAGAAGCCAGTTCCTGCTGAACAAGGAGATGAGAACAGCAAAGGGCTTCCTAAGGGGCTCTTTCTGTATCCACTCATGGCAAAACCCACCCAGGGGAAAGGCAAAACATTATCATGGATTTAAACCACTCAAAACGGGAAAGCAACAAATGTGCATGAAATGCTTAATGAAATAGTATACTTTATGAAGATTGCAGAAAGGGAAGTCATTTCTCCTCACTCCTGCCTCAGCTGTAACAAACTGTTCTGGAAGTGAATCCCAGGAGTAGTGTAAATTTCCTAACGTGCTGGGGAAAGGGAAGAGGAACCTGGAGTTTGGAATACTCAAACATGACAGCAAGGAAGAGATTTTCTGCCTGGGAATTCTCTTGCCATTGAGAGAAGTGCTGTCATCTTTTATGCATAGACACATCTTCATACAAGTGCCCAAAAAACCTCCTCAGTACATTTAAATTAATTACTTGATTAATCAGAATTTAATCATTACGGATTCATTTAGGAACTGATGGATAGTTTGCAAATATCAGAACATCCTCACCTATTGCTGGGAAGAGGCACTCTGTGGGATGATAAAGGAAGGCTTATGATATTTAGAGATCTGTTTGCAGGGCCTCTGGAGATCATCTTGTTCAACCCCCTGTTAAAACAGGGTCACCCAGAGCAGGTTGCCCAGGACCAGGTCCAGAAGAGTTCTGGAAGTCTCCAGAAGACCTTCTGACCATCATGCTTTTGAAGGAAAGATGTGTGTACAAGAATTCATAACACCAGCTACAATATTAAACACCATTCTATCAAAAAAGGCTGTCCAAGAGCAAGCTTCCTAGATTACACCAAGGAGATTCACTAGACAATCAGTGCTTGTTATCACTCAATTTTTATTAACAGCAACCTTCCCAACAATAGCAATAAACCAGAAATCTGAATTTTAGTCCAGATATTTTTCATCTAATAAAATACTGTCTTTTAAAGCATCATGACTCAACATTGTTTTTCTATTTCTTTCTAGACTGAACTCTACTCCTGAGAGGCCAGATTCTTGTAACAATGCTTTATCCTGCAAAGAGCTCCAGATGCTGATCATCATCTCAACAAGATTTCTTATTGCTTTCCACCAAATGCAACCAACAGACTGGTATTTGGAATCCAGATGCTGAGCATTACTCATAAGCCACAAAGGCCATAGTACACGTTAAATCCCAATCATTCCAGTTCACTGTAGCAATTCTGCTCCCTGTTATGTACTCTAACAGCCAAGCATGATTTGTTTTAGACCAATTTCCTACTTGTGCACTAATAAGAATGAATGAGAAATGATGGATAAAATATCAGCTGTTAAAATGAAGCAGGTTTGGAACACTGGGATTTGCAGAAAATCTGTCCTTTCTACAAATGCAGAGTTGGAATCCATTTAGAAAAAGAAAAATCATACCTATTAAATTATAAAGCATTACCTAGTTACTGTAAGTTTAATTAAGCATTCACTCCTGACACAATATTTTAATGTTCTACATTGTTTATTCCAGTGGAGAGAGATTTCTTCTGAATAAATTGACAAAGATTTCTCTTGTCATGAGTTCTGCTAGTCCTTAATTGGCAATCATTTATTATCCTTCCCAGAAGCTGCAGTTAGGAAGGGGAGAGCCACCAAGCAGCAAACTCATCATAATCATTAAGCAAACACCAGAGCACGGGGGTTTGGGCAGGGGGCTTAAAGTGCCTTTTTTTCATGAATTTCTTGATGATAAAAGCTTCTGGAATTGGTTTAAAATAAGCAAAGATTCAATAAAATATAAAGATTCTACTCTATTACTCTTTTGAGTACATATCTCCACAGCTGATTGCACCAAGTGTTTTAAGCAAGAGAAGTCCAATACCAGATGAATCTCAGATTTGCATTTATCTCCTCAGATCATTCACCAAAATACTCCAAAGATAAAATTCCAGCCCTGTGATCACACACACAAACCCTACCATACCTGTAGTCCAGTGGCTTTTCTCCAGCCTTTTGCTGTCAGTATGATTTCTATTTCTTTGCTATCCCACAACACACTAGCTTTGTTTCACATGGAAAATTCTAATGAGGAAAAACAATAAAAGTTTGGGTAGTCAGTGATTTTTTTTCCTCTTTAAAGCAACAGTTGGTTGAAATTCCAGAAGACAATTCCAGTTGGAGGGGAGCAGAGTGAAGGTAATTCTTGCCCTGATTCATTTCTATGGTAATTTTATGAAATTCAGTAAATTTTCACTCAGCAGTGCACCATTTAATACATTCACAACATGTATTTTTCTTATTTATGAATGTAAATGCATTGACTCTGCATCTTGGCAATGCTTTCAAAGAAGTCTCCAGAAAAGCATTAACTGCTGAGATTTAATAGAGAACACGATTTATGTTAAGTCCTTTTGATAATTGCTCTGTCTGAATTAAAAGCTCAATTTCCTATCTTTATTTTGAGAATTACTGGAGCATTTTATATTACACCATTACACTATTTTTTCTTCCTAAAATTAGAAAAGATGACTGGCCATACTTTTGCTTCAACTATATGCTTCATTATATGATGATTGTAGTCCATCTTTAATTTAATTTGGAGGATATATTGTATTTTTATCTTAATTTCTCTTCAAGATCCCAGCCAGGGTTAAGTGTTTTAGCACGAAGCACTTGTTTTGCACATAGAGACTGGATCCACCATACTGGGGGTGAGAAATGGGGTCAAAAACAAGAAAGAACTGAAAACCAAGATATGTTAATGAAGTACTTGAGGTAAATTAAGGTAAAGCTGTTTAATGCAAAAGGCAGGAAAGCGAGAGTGTCACTGAGTCATCTTCTTTTGGCCATTATTTGCTTTTCATTACCTTTCTGTCCTGAGCCACATCTCTCTGTAGTTTTGATTTAAGATCTGGCATAGTGCAAATCTCCTGCTTTGCTTGGGAACACAGAAATACACTATTTTTTGCCTGCAAAATCTCAGCCTTTGAGCTGTTCTGTGAAAGCTAGGAAGGGTAACTAGACAGGTAAACCCCAACCGACCAAGTTCTCCAAATGTGGGAACATATAGAACTAGAATCTTTCCTGATTTCAAACCTACAAGTCAGTAATTTGGTTTATTAGCATGGAAGTCTGAGAGAAGCTAGAGCTCAGTCTTGTCTTTAGGGGAAAATAGTCAAGAAACCACTAGCTGTGGAGCTGCTGGGCCCTCTGTAGACTGGGTCAAGCTAACCTTGAAATACTGATTAGATAAAATTAATAATGTATTTGCTCCTGTAATCCTAGTTTTTCCAAACTTTCATGTGGGAAAGGCCATGTTCAGTGTTTTTCCAGCCTCCCCAAGAACACGTATTAGCTCAGCAGTACGGCTGCTTGCAGCAGAAATACAATTATGTAAATGGGATATGTGTTCCCTGAAGACTGCTAATAGAATGATTGACCTATATACCATTTAATTTGTTCTCATGCTTTCACTTTATTGTCTTCCTGCTGCACCAGAAATTAAAACTTGTTAAACTGCATCACTCCCCAATTATATATCAAAGGTGCTCGTGTCACTTGGTGGCAAAAGCAATTAATAGTTTGCACGCTCGTTAGCAGCAGCAGTGCATCCAGGTTGGCTGGGGGTGCTCTGCTGGCTTGGAAAGCAACTAGTGCCCCTATGGATGCTGTACATTAAATACCTTGGAAAAGATCTCCTTTTAGAGTGGCTGCTGTTAATGACAAGTCAAATTAAATGGATTTTAGAAAGATGCCAAGGTAATAAGTTAAAAAGAGGCCTATCTTTTTAAAGAGAGAAGCTGTTTGCAGCTGTTCCACACACTGAGCTGGAAGCTGCAGAGCTGCTTGTAGTTAAGAACTAGGTTTCAGTGAAGATGCTCTATGAATGCATTGGGAGTGCTAGGACATCTAGTCAGTGTATTGGCCTGAGTCAAAGCCCAAGCAGGGCAAGAAAAAATTCTCAGGAGGGGTCAGTGGGTTAAGCCCTCATTATTTGTCAACAAGCCTGAGATGGCTCCATCCCAGCAATTTGTTAAAACCAAGATCTTTTGGTTCATCCCAATGAGCACTTGTAGCACCTAAAATCTCAGTGCTAACTGAAGCCCTAAATTCACACACATTTCACTCCAGCTCCTGGCCAGGAAAGACACTGGTCTCTAAAGCAGGTGAAACAAAACAAAAACCAGCAGTGGGGGGTGTACCCGGGGAAAAGGGGAGGTGTTTAGGGATACTCTGAGACTGTCTTGATGATACTGAAGCAGTTTCTGTCACTTAAGTGATAGGGCAAAGCTCCTGCCAAAGCACAGGCTGCTTTCTATCTAGAAAAAACACACTTGCACAAAGCCAGCAGTCCACTGAAGCTTGGTCTACTGACCACAGTCAGTATCTTACAGCTTCTTCATGTGCATTGCACCACCTCCCAGGAGACTGGAATCAGCTCAGTACTAAGCATGTGAGCAACCAGACAAATTGCTCTGCTTGCAACCACAGACTCACCCAGAAAAGAGAAAGCAGAAATGCTACACAACATGTTTTGACTCCTTATTTTGCTGCCCATTAAATAATAAATTCTGGATGCAAACGAACACAACAACTTGACTGTGTCAAGTTGATGAGGTATGTGACAGCACTGGGACAGCACAAGTGTAATTCCTTTCCTTCATCATTTCCCACATCCTCAGGGGCAATATTTAGGACATCACATCTCCTGAGGGCTTTCAAACCACATTCAGCTCTTCAGAATGCTGAATAAGACTTCAATAAGTTGTGTGAATTACACCTATCTTTTCAGGTGGAACAGGTCAAGAAACCCAAGCAGCCAAGTGGGTGCAAAACTCTCTGGCAGTCTGGGGAGCTACAATTAGTTTCCAAATGGTGTTTGCACTTGGACTTTTTCAATGTGCTGCCAGAGACTGATCCTCAGTTTCTGGACCACACTTTGCAGGATTAGTTGCTGCAAGTATTTTTATTTTTTTTTAACCAGCTTTATTTTTCTGTGTTTGTTTACAGTCAATTTGCTTTCCTTAAGCTGTAAATATTTGATGAGGAGCAAAGCAAAAAGTGGAAAGGACATGTAAAGGCTTAGACTAAACTGTAACATTTGGCACACTTCAGAAGGTGAAGGAACATGGCACTGGGGTCTGATAGCAATGCAAATTGGTGACAACACTCACTGGAGAGAATTACTGAAGTTTTTCAAGGACATCTAGTTTGTTTTTTCCAAGCTGGATTTTTTAATGCAGCTCAGAGTAGTTTCTCTGCATCAAGCAATCTAACAAAGCCAGCAGAGCCTCTGGAGCCCCCAGGGCAGGTGGCTGTGGCTGTAGGAGGCGATGGAAGTGTTTCCCTGGGATTGAGCTGTGTTCTGCTCTACAGTCTGTAATCGACTATGACAAGGTTCTCCCCTGTTGCAAGGGCTTTGATTCCTGTTTCAAAGCTGTTGAGCCAGGTGAGCTTTGGGATGTCTCAGGGGAGTTTATTGAGAGTCTGAGCTGAGATCTTTTATTTACTTAAATCAC
Organism: Ceyx cyanopectus; assembly: GCA_013401355.1. Lineage (NCBI taxonomy): Eukaryota > Metazoa > Chordata > Aves > Coraciiformes > Alcedinidae > Ceyx > Ceyx cyanopectus. The sequence continues at coordinate 60,337 of VYZU01014809.1, read as the reverse complement.
GTTACTCTCTTCCTAATGATGTTTTGAAGGCAAGGTAGTCAAGGCAGCGTGGTGGTTAGGACAGGTCTGGTGCAGAAAAGGTAACACATTTCCTGAGCTCGGGAGAGGAGAATCACAGGCAGCTTTTCAACAAAATGCTTTTTTGGGGGGATGCTTTTGATTGTTTCCATGTTCATATTTGGACTAACCTCGTGCTCTGTTATACAGCTATGATTGTTAAATCAATATGACTAATATGGGATCAGGGTCATGACCTGACATATTGCTTTTCATTCTGCTGTTTGCTTACAGTTTAAAAGCTAGACATGAAGCTGAACACAGACTCAACCTCTCTATGAAAGAAATTACTTTCTACTTTGCAGATTAAATCATTTGCTTGGCTTCAGTCGTAACTGTCTACTCGCAGGCAACAGAAATATAATCAGGTGGNCGCTCGTTAGCAGCAGCAGTGCATCCAGGTTGGCTGGGGGTGCTCTGCTGGCTTGGAAAGCAACTAGTGCCCCTATGGATGCTGTACATTAAATACCTTGGAAAAGATCTCCTTTTAGAGTGGCTGCTGTTAATGACAAGTCAAATTAAATGGATTTTAGAAAGATGCCAAGGTAATAAGTTAAAAAGAGGCCTATCTTTTTAAAGAGAGAAGCTGTTTGCAGCTGTTCCACACACTGAGCTGGAAGCTGCAGAGCTGCTTGTAGTTAAGAACTAGGTTTCAGTGAAGATGCTCTATGAATGCATTGGGAGTGCTAGGACATCTAGTCAGTGTATTGGCCTGAGTCAAAGCCCAAGCAGGGCAAGAAAAAATTCTCAGGAGGGGTCAGTGGGTTAAGCCCTCATTATTTGTCAACAAGCCTGAGATGGCTCCATCCCAGCAATTTGTTAAAACCAAGATCTTTTGGTTCATCCCAATGAGCACTTGTAGCACCTAAAATCTCAGTGCTAACTGAAGCCCTAAATTCACACACATTTCACTCCAGCTCCTGGCCAGGAAAGACACTGGTCTCTAAAGCAGGTGAAACAAAACAAAAACCAGCAGTGGGGGGTGTACCCGGGGAAAAGGGGAGGTGTTTAGGGATACTCTGAGACTGTCTTGATGATACTGAAGCAGTTTCTGTCACTTAAGTGATAGGGCAAAGCTCCTGCCAAAGCACAGGCTGCTTTCTATCTAGAAAAAACACACTTGCACAAAGCCAGCAGTCCACTGAAGCTTGGACTACTGACCACAGTCAGTATCTTACAGCTTCTTCATGTGCATTGCACCACCTCCCAGGAGACTGGAATCAGCTCAGTACTAAGCATGTGAGCAACCAGACAAATTGCTCTGCTTGCAACCACAGACTCACCCAGAAAAGAGAAAGCAGAAATGCTACACAACATGTTTTGACTCCTTATTTTGCTGCCCATTAAATAATAAATTCTGGATGCAAACGAACACAACAACTTGACTGTGTCAAGTTGATGAGGTATGTGACAGCACTGGGACAGCACAAGTGTAATTCCTTTCCTTCATCATTTCCCACATCCTCAGGGGCAATATTTAGGACATCACATCTCCTGAGGGCTTTCAAACCACATTCAGCTCTTCAGAATGCTGAATAAGACTTCAATAAGTTGTGTGAATTACACCTATCTTTTCAGGTGGAACAGGTCAAGAAACCCAAGCAGCCAAGTGGGTGCAAAACTCTCTGGCAGTCTGGGGAGCTACAATTAGTTTCCAAATGGTGTTTGCACTTGGACTTTTTCAATGTGCTGCCAGAGACTGATCCTCAGTTTCTGGACCACACTTTGCAGGATTAGTTGCTGCAAGTATTTTTATTTTTTTTTAACCAGCTTTATTTTTCTGTGTTTGTTTACAGTCAATTTGCTTTCCTTAAGCTGTAAATATTTGATGAGGAGCAAAGCAAAAAGTGGAAAGGACATGTAAAGGCTTAGACTAAACTGTAACATTTGGCACACTTCAGAAGGTGAAGGAACATGGCACTGGGGTCTGATAGCAATGCAAATTGGTGACAACACTCACTGGAGAGAATTACTGAAGTTTTTCAAGGACATCTAGTTTGTTTTTTCCAAGCTGGATTTTTTAATGCAGCTCAGAGTAGTTTCTCTGCATCAAGCAATCTAACAAAGCCAGCAGAGCCTCTGGAGCCCCCAGGGCAGGTGGCTGTGGCTGTAGGAGGCGATGGAAGTGTTTCCCTGGGATTGAGCTGTGTTCTGCTCTACAGTCTGTAATCGACTATGACAAGGTTCTCCCCTGTTGCAAGGGCTTTGATTCCTGTTTCAAAGCTGTTGAGCCAGGTGAGCTTTGGGATGTCTCAGGGGAGTTTATTGAGAGTCTGAGCTGAGATCTTTTATTTACTTAAATCACGTTACTCTCTTCCTAATGATGTTTTGAAGGCAAGGTAGTCAAGGCAGCGTGGTGGTTAGGACAGGTCTGGTGCAGAAAAGGTAACACATTTCCTGAGCTCGGGAGAGGAGAATCACAGGCAGCTTTTCAACAAAATGCTTTTTTGGGGGGATGCTTTTGATTGTTTCCATGTTCATATTTGGACTAACCTCGTGCTCTGTTATACAGCTATGATTGTTAAATCAATATGACTAATATGGGATCAGGGTCATGACCTGACATATTGCTTTTCATTCTGCTGTTTGCTTACAGTTTAAAAGCTAGACATGAAGCTGAACACAGACTCAACCTCTCTATGAAAGAAATTACTTTCTACTTTGCAGATTAAATCATTTGCTTGGCTTCAGTCGTAACTGTCTACTCGCAGGCAACAGAAATATAATCAGGTGGAAAATAAAATACAAAGTACCCCCATCCCCTAATGCCCCAATACCTATAGGCAAATTCAGTATTATCCAGTCAGCCTCCTCTGATTTATTTTCATAAGGTAAAGAGAAAGCATCTCCAGTTTCCTTCAGACACAAGGATAGACATTCCTCTAACTGAAATTTTACATTTCAATTCAAAAATAGAAAGTTTGGGTTCACACTGTAGGTGGCCTGTAACACAGACTTACTTGTTAGGGAAGGTCTCTTCCTATTCAGCCTGTGCTCTTTATTACTTAACAGATCCGGAAGATTCCAAGGACACTGGATTTATAAACCTTTCCCAACACCAATTGTACTTTTAATCTATGTATTTGCTAGAACAAACCAGAGAACATTTCAAACACAGGACACTGCTGATAAAGAGGCACATTTTCTTTTTCTCTGAACTATTCCATGAAATTCAGGAGGTCTACAAGAAAAAAGTATGCAAAATAGGTATAGAAGCTTGAACTTCTGTGTCAGATATCTCCACAGCTCTTAAACTATTCACTTGAGGTACCTGAGGAAGAACCTTGCAGCCTTGTCAGGACAAAGACGAGATGCTCTGCTGGGCACCTACATTCAGGGCAGCAACTGCAATTTGCCCTCTAGAAGAGGCTTGATTACATCTCAGTGTCCCCACTGAACTATGACATTTGTCTCACACACATTGAAAGACATTCTTGATATGAACCCCTAGTTCAGACTAAAAGGTATTTGTGCTGGGAGACAAGCATTTCCAATATTGAAATTGAAATGGAGATAAATGGAGGAAAATGTCAGATCTATCCGAAAGAAAAATCATTTGACAAGACAGATTCATTAACTCTTCATTCTTCAATAAAATGATTTTCTGTTCTGATTTTCAGGCATTCACACCTCTCAATCTGGCAATTATGTAGTTTTCAAATATTGGCACTTATTATGGTTTGGGTTTTTTTTGCCCCCCCAAGAAAACAGCACTAACAGAAATGCAGCTGTCAACTCCTAAACTGTCTCAGGCATCCTGAGACACCTGGCAGAAAAAGTATTTTCATATTAACATGTTTTGAATAGGTCAATGACATCTTAGCAACAAGCTGACAGAAGCAAATACTACAGGTATTTCTGCAAACTGTGAACTACATGTAGAGATTTGTCAGAGAAACACCAGAGCTGACGTGAATATGGATGAGCAGAAATTCATGTTTATNGTTTGTTTACAGTCAATTTGCTTTCCTTAAGCTGTAAATATTTGATGAGGAGCAAAGCAAAAAGTGGAAAGGACATGTAAAGGCTTAGACTAAACTGTAACATTTGGCACACTTCAGAAGGTGAAGGAACATGGCACTGGGGTCTGATAGCAATGCAAATTGGTGACAACACTCACTGGAGAGAATTACTGAAGTTTTTCAAGGACATCTAGTTTGTTTTTTCCAAGCTGGATTTTTTAATGCAGCTCAGAGTAGTTTCTCTGCATCAAGCAATCTAACAAAGCCAGCAGAGCCTCTGGAGCCCCCAGGGCAGGTGGCTGTGGCTGTAGGAGGCGATGGAAGTGTTTCCCTGGGATTGAGCTGTGTTCTGCTCTACAGTCTGTAATCGACTATGACAAGGTTCTCCCCTGTTGCAAGGGCTTTGATTCCTGTTTCAAAGCTGTTGAGCCAGGTGAGCTTTGGGATGTCTCAGGGGAGTTTATTGAGAGTCTGAGCTGAGATCTTTTATTTACTTAAATCACGTTACTCTCTTCCTAATGATGTTTTGAAGGCAAGGTAGTCAAGGCAGCGTGGTGGTTAGGACAGGTCTGGTGCAGAAAAGGTAACACATTTCCTGAGCTCGGGAGAGGAGAATCACAGGCAGCTTTTCAACAAAATGCTTTTTTGGGGGGATGCTTTTGATTGTTTCCATGTTCATATTTGGACTAACCTCGTGCTCTGTTATACAGCTATGATTGTTAAATCAATATGACTAATATGGGATCAGGGTCATGACCTGACATATTGCTTTTCATTCTGCTGTTTGCTTACAGTTTAAAAGCTAGACATGAAGCTGAACACAGACTCAACCTCTCTATGAAAGAAATTACTTTCTACTTTGCAGATTAAATCATTTGCTTGGCTTCAGTCGTAACTGTCTACTCGCAGGCAACAGAAATATAATCAGGTGGAAAATAAAATACAAAGTACCCCCATCCCCTAATGCCCCAATACCTATAGGCAAATTCAGTATTATCCAGTCAGCCTCCTCTGATTTATTTTCATAAGGTAAAGAGAAAGCATCTCCAGTTTCCTTCAGACACAAGGATAGACATTCCTCTAACTGAAATTTTACATTTCAATTCAAAAATAGAAAGTTTGGGTTCACACTGTAGGTGGCCTGTAACACAGACTTACTTGTTAGGGAAGGTCTCTTCCTATTCAGCCTGTGCTCTTTATTACTTAACAGATCCGGAAGATTCCAAGGACACTGGATTTATAAACCTTTCCCAACACCAATTGTACTTTTAATCTATGTATTTGCTAGAACAAACCAGAGAACATTTCAAACACAGGACACTGCTGATAAAGAGGCACATTTTCTTTTTCTCTGAACTATTCCATGAAATTCAGGAGGTCTACAAGAAAAAAGTATGCAAAATAGGTATAGAAGCTTGAACTTCTGTGTCAGATATCTCCACAGCTCTTAAACTATTCACTTGAGGTACCTGAGGAAGAACCTTGCAGCCTTGTCAGGACAAAGACAAGATGCTCTGCTGGGCACCTACATTCAGGGCAGCAACTGCAATTTGCCCTCTAGAAGAGGCTTGATTACATCTCAGTGTCCCCACTGAACTATGACATTTGTCTCACACACATTGAAAGACATTCTTGATATGAACCCCTAGTTCAGACTAAAAGGTATTTGTGCTGGGAGACAAGCATTTCCAATATTGAAATTGAAATGGAGATAAATGGAGGAAAATGTCAGATCTATCCGAAAGAAAAATCATTTGACAAGACAGATTCATTAACTCTTCATTCTTCAATAAAATGATTTTCTGTTCTGATTTTCAGGCATTCACACCTCTCAATCTGGCAATTATGTAGTTTTCAAATATTGGCACTTATTATGGTTTGGGTTTTTTTTGCCCCCCCAAGAAAACAGCACTAACAGAAATGCAGCTGTCAACTCCTAAACTGTCTCAGGCATCCTGAGACACCTGGCAGAAAAAGTATTTTCATATTAACATGTTTTGAATAGGTCAATGACATCTTAGCAACAAGCTGACAGAAGCAAATACTACAGGTATTTCTGCAAACTGTGAACTACATGTAGAGATTTGTCAGAGAAACACCAGAGCTGACGTGAATATGGATGAGCAGAAATTCATGTTTATGCACCAGAAGCAAACAGCAGAATAAGGAGTTATGGGAACAGCCATTAAGAACAGTGAAGGACACTCTCTTAGGACATCACTTCATGACACCACTCTCAGAAATAGCACTGCAGAGGTTTCTATGTCACAGCCTCTGTTGTGACACCAGCACTCGAATGGAAGGTGCAGGAGGCTCCTTCCCAGGAAAGCAGCTGAGAGCTGCCTCTTTCCAACAGGGAAAAACCAGACAGGGGGGAGTATCCTGCCCCAGGATCCACAGAACACATCAGAAGGGAGCTGGAGAGACTCATGACAACTGATGACTCCAGTGGGATATGAGCTCTGTCCAGACCAGTGTAGAGGAACCAAAAAGGTACAAGCAGCACTTGCCAGATGCTCTCCTGTCCAGCCTGTTGTGACAAATTAACCTGGCTAGAGTACTCGTGTGCAGCCACCACCCTGCCACTCAGGGGTTTGTAGGAGGAGGGAGTGGAGAAAAATCAAAACTCCAGCTTTCACACAAGATCACCTTCCACTTTCACAAGCCCTCAAGTTAAACTCTTCACAGCAGTTTCCCTGCAGAGAGGTCCAAGGTCTGTGTGTTTTGTTGTGTGTTGGTCCCCCTCACCCTGTATTTCTTCCCTTCCTAAGCACACCATAAGAATTGAGAGTGCTGAGTGGCAATACTTGTAAGGAGTGGCATTTTAGTTCAGTTCATTCACTGGGATGTCCTGCAGAGCAGCTGCACAAGTGAATTGTCAGTGTAAGTCTTAAGGAATCAATCCCACGTGATTAATGCGACTCGTGCTTGAAGCTGTGAATATTCATAACAATCCCCACAATCTGTAGGCAAAATATATCCCTAATAATTCACAAATCATTTAAAATAATTAGTACGTTGGAGGATTTTCATTCTGTGATCAATAATTGAACAGTTAAAGGGCTAAAATCTGTCCAATGAATTATTCATGGCAAACGTCTCACCCAGTGCAAGCAACAGCTTCAAAGAACAGGCGTGTTCCTTCCTTCTGAACAGGAGCAGATTCCATGAGGATGAGCTCATATCAGTATGTTGTGGGAATCACACGGGGAGTCAGATGTGGTTCAGGAGAAGACAGACAGGTCAGGGTTAAATTGACAACAGCAACTTCATCAATAAACCTGATTTTGATACCTTCAGGGCTCATATTCTACATTTCCAATCAAATCTGGAGATTTCTCTTCAAGAGGAGAGACCAGAATTAGGCAATACTCCAGATGTGCTCTCAACAGGGCAGAGCACAGAACCTCCCTCAACCCCTTTCTTTTTTGCTATATATAGCAGAGTTTTTGAACCATTGTTTTAAATCAATTTCATTTTTTTCCCCCTTCTCTTTTAATATTTTTCCTCTTGCAATTTCTATTAAGTATCACTGTCTTCTGATCAGATGGAGTTCAGAAGTCTGGAATCTTATGCTGGGGGCTCCAGATATTTTTAAACTGATCTCAAGAGCAGTTGAAAATATCACCATTTATCAACTTAAAACTATATTTTGAAATAACAGTATTAATAGGAAAAAAAAATGACTTGTCAATGAAGATTAATTGAATACCATTAGAAGACATGGATTTTCTAGCTTTATTAAATAAGTCTCCTAGGAGCAAATTGTGTGAGAAGATCATCTCAGCGAATATTCCCGTGCATGTGTTGAAGATTATTTTTTTTATTAGCTCAATATATTAAGGCTGCAGTAATATGCAAGAATTACTACCCTGATTTCTTATCACAAGTGGTACAGAGCACTCCAGCACCACGCTCTGCAATGAGTGCTTTGCTAAGAAACATCTCATTCGTGGCTTAGAGGAGAGATTATGACAATTTCCCAGTTGCTAAATTCATTTTAGAACAGCAACACCACAGAACAGAAAGCAGAATGGAAAAATCAGGCAGATGTGTATGGTGTAGCACCAGCTACAGATAAATCACTGCATGTCTGGAAGAGGAGAGGGTTCCCCTCAGCTGACCTCCACTGAGTCACTCTGAGGGGGAGAGAGAAGAAAATGATGGATCTTCTCTCATCCTTACTATTGTCTAGTTCATGGGCTGCAACTAAAAGATGAAAATCTCTTGTGATGAGGTTTTAATACCATGGAATATGAAAGACAGTTAAGATAGGAAGCCNATGGCAAACGTCTCACCCAGTGCAAGCAACAGCTTCAAAGAACAGGCGTGTTCCTTCCTTCTGAACAGGAGCAGATTCCATGAGGATGAGCTCATATCAGTATGTTGTGGGAATCACACGGGGAGTCAGATGTGGTTCAGGAGAAGACAGACAGGTCAGGGTTAAATTGACAACAGCAACTTCATCAATAAACCTGATTTTGATACCTTCAGGGCTCATATTCTACATTTCCAATCAAATCTGGAGATTTCTCTTCAAGAGGAGAGACCAGAATTAGGCAATACTCCAGATGTGCTCTCAACAGGGCAGAGCACAGAACCTCCCTCAACCCCTTTCTTTTTTGCTATATATAGCAGAGTTTTTGAACCATTGTTTTAAATCAATTTCATTTTTTTCCCCCTTCTCTTTTAATATTTTTCCTCTTGCAATTTCTATTAAGTATCACTGTCTTCTGATCAGATGGAGTTCAGAAGTCTGGAATCTTATGCTGGGGGCTCCAGATATTTTTAAACTGATCTCAAGAGCAGTTGAAAATATCACCATTTATCAACTTAAAACTATATTTTGAAATAACAGTATTAATAGGAAAAAAAAATGACTTGTCAATGAAGATTAATTGAATACCATTAGAAGACATGGATTTTCTAGCTTTATTAAATAAGTCTCCTAGGAGCAAATTGTGTGAGAAGATCATCTCAGCGAATATTCCCGTGCATGTGTTGAAGATTATTTTTTTTATTAGCTCAATATATTAAGGCTGCAGTAATATGCAAGAATTACTACCCTGATTTCTTATCACAAGTGGTACAGAGCACTCCAGCACCACGCTCTGCAATGAGTGCTTTGCTAAGAAACATCTCATTCGTGGCTTAGAGGAGAGATTATGACAATTTCCCAGTTGCTAAATTCATTTTAGAACAGCAACACCACAGAACAGAAAGCAGAATGGAAAAATCAGGCAGATGTGTATGGTGTAGCACCAGCTACAGATAAATCACTGCATGTCTGGAAGAGGAGAGGGTTCCCCTCAGCTGACCTCCACTGAGTCACTCTGAGGGGGAGAGAGAAGAAAATGATGGATCTTCTCTCATCCTTACTATTGTCTAGTTCATGGGCTGCAACTAAAAGATGAAAATCTCTTGTGATGAGGTTTTAATACCATGGAATATGAAAGACAGTTAAGATAGGAAGCCTGATCTTCTGAATACCTGGGAAGTGTAAAGCACAGCACTGTTCTCCAAAGCTGGCTGGAATTTCAGCCCTGAAAATGCTTGTACATAATTTGCACCTCTATCTGTTTTGAAGGAAACTCGTAGTTGACTAAATCCACTTAGAGGGTAAAAGGAAGCACTGGGAAGAGAAGCTTGAAAGGAGCACTGGGACCAGCTGCTTACAACAGCACAGGGAGGATAAAACCACTGTGAGCTTCTGAAATGCAGACTATTTTCTCAGGGCTTAACCAATACTTAAGAGCTGGCATCTGTGACAAATTGGTTCTGGATTATTAGTCAGACTTCAGGCTCTGGTTGAAGCATCAATCTCTCCTTCCATGGCATCTGCTCAGTCACTAACCTCTGTAGCTTTGTGTCACATAGTCAATTTTTGTCCAAGGATTTGATAGATGTTGATGTGATTGGTTCAGCTCCCATCCTTTTGTTCTAGGGATGGTAGTTCAACTTTTATTTATTCAATCTTTTAAGGCTGATTCTTGATTGGATAAGAAGTTTTGAATTCATTCCACCTTCTCTTCTGCTAAAGAATGCTTAAGATATATGCAGTTATTTGTTGGGGTTTTTTGGCCCTAAATTGTGATTGTGAACCTGGAACACACCAAGGTGACAGAAGTTGCTCTGGGGTACAGAAGAAAAGTATCTCAACTCCATAACAGTAACACAGGGCCTGTATCAAGATCAGAAGTCAGCTTCTAGTAATCACTCAAAAGTGGTGAAAAAAAATCTTTCTCTCCATCTGAATATTTCTAGAATGGTAGGTTGTAAACACCCAGCCTTAACCAGAGCAGGCTGGGAAAAAGAGGTAAGCAAAGCAGCTCTACCAACACAAAAAGCCATGTTCCTGACCCTTCCCTTGGGTGAAGGCTGCAGGAAGACTTGGGTTACCCCAACCATAACATCATCTTTCTTTTAAACTGTTTCCCTTTTTTTGCCATTGTCACCTAGTGAAGTAATTTCTGGTTTCAACTATAAATACCAGTTGACAGCTATTTGATTGAACAACTAACCCAGTATTAGTATCAATTTATATTACTATCAACTAATCCAATATTAATATCCATTTATTTTACTATCAACTAACTCAATATTAATATCCATTTATACTACTATCAACAGTTTGCACTACCACATCAGATAAATTATCTATATTAATATATAAGGTTGTACACCTGATCCCCTTTTAAAAGTACAGGCTCTATGCCAATCATTTTCAAATCAGTATTGTAAAGAATAACTAATTTTAATGATCATATTCAACATAGTGAAATCAGAACCAAAAATAGAGTGGGGAAAAAGAAACCTCACTTAAACCAAAGATTAGATTTGAGCAGTTAGATAAATGATATGTCTGATGGATTCAGGGGATTCCTCTTACATTTTAAAGGAGATGAGACATCTGATGCCAAATGCTGGTCACTGTGAAACTAACACATGGAATTTCTTTTAGTTTACAAAATATCTCAAACAGGATTACTTGCCTCCTGTGGAAATGTGGGATGCAAAGCTGCAGTTCCAGAATAAAACTAATATCTGTTTGGTGCTGTGGTTTCTCTAATTAGTATGGCTGCTATTACATATCTGTCAAACATAGGATGGACCAACAAAACCTAATTAGCTGTTTAAACTCATTTATGTGCCACATTTAATCTTGTGCTTGTCACATTTAAATTTGTTCAAACCTTAATAATATTCAGGATCATGCACTTGTATTAAAGGCAACATGTGTTTGAGCAATAATGAATTGCTGATATTAAAATATTCATTATGGCTCAGACAACTTTTTTTTCCCCTTTATTTACCTAGGTGAATCATTTATCTTTCCCATAAGATTTATGAGGTGGTTTTACTCAAATCAGTGAAAACCAAAATCTAATAATCTGGTTTGCATTTTTTATGCTGTTAATTCATTCCCATTACTGATCACTAAGCCTCTGTAATATAGGACATGAATGCAGCTGAAAACATATCCTTAATAGAAATATTTCATATGTATTTCACATACATACTAGCTTTGTTGCATGCAAAGGTTCTAAAATACATGGGCAATAACTTACTGGAGTTTAACTCCTTTATAAATATTTTGCTAAGGAACTGCAAGAGATATGGAGCTACTTTAGCTGTCAATATCAAAGATGCAATAATTTCCTGTGATAAAAAGTGCTGAGAAATGCCATCATTTAACCTATCAAAGTCTGAGTTCACATCCTGAAAAGCAGCAGCATATATTCACTATTCTGAGCTGTCCTGCCAGTCCAGTTCCAGGATTGGTAGCTTAAAAAAATACTTGTTATTAGGAAGCAGTGGAAAGCTATAGCAAAGATAGAGCAGTGGTTACTAGGAGTCTAATACTTGCATTAAAGTTTTATACATCAAGAGGATCTAAAGCTTCCTATAGGAAGGCAATTAAACAATTGATTTTTAAGGCTCCTTAATGCTTTTGTCAAACAAAGCCTGCTACAGAGAACAGGCAACAGGGGCCTCCACAGAGTTTTATGTGGGAACCTAATAATGAGCTAGGACAGACCTCTCACTCACACACATTTCACCTGGAAAGCAAAGGAAATCTTCCCAGTCCCATACTGGAAAGCACTGACACAGTATTTAAAAAATCAAAACATCTAGTTTTAAGTTCCAATATCCCAGTAGAATGTTTAAACAAAAAGAAAGGCATTCACTTTGCAGAGTAGATCTGATCTATACAGCTTGGATAAGCTTGTACTGACCCAGCAGTTATCAATGTCCAGAATCAAAACCCAACCAATATCTTTTTCTTGTATTAATAAGGAGGAAAAAAAATATCACCCTTATCTTGGCAGAACAGCATTTTTCAAGTGCAAGAGTTATAATATGTGGATATAGCTAAAATACTGTAAAAAGGTTATTTCTTGTTTTCCTAGACTGCTCCTAAATCAATATGCACCTGGAAAAATCTCAAGCTCTAAGCAATAAATATCATTAGCACCTTGTGGGCAACTGTGCAAACAGAAGTGATTCTAGATAAACACTTTTCTTTCTCCACCAGCCTGACATACCTTCTGTCATCTGTCCCATGAAAACATTAAAAGACTTAAGTCACTGTCTAAAATATATCTTTCTCTCCTTTTCTGATTTGATAATATTATTGCCCAGCACTCAGGATGTTCCAGGAACAAATCAACTGCTATTTAAGTGCCACACAGGGACATGTGTACAAGTATTTGTGTACTTACACTGACAAGGAGGGTGAGAAAGTAGGAGTATTACACTAATTGCAATCAATTGGTAGAGATTTTTACCTTAATGAAATGCCTTCATGTGTCCTAATTGAAGATCTTCAAGGCAAGATAAAGGAATTTATGGATGCATGCAATAAGATTTCCTCTAATAAGCTAAGAATACATATTCAAAACTAAAAGTCAGAGAATATTCTGTCGTGGAATTACATTATTAATTGATTTTTTGACAGCAAAGCCTGGTTTTTTTTTCATGTTTAATAAAAGTACGAAAGATAAGGCAAAAATTGAAATATTTAAAAAAAAATTGTTTCCTGTTCAGTTCTCTCTGACCTGAATGGGAATTTGCCACCTGAAGTGTGACTGTGAATCCCCTAAAATCCCAGAGTTTTCCAAAGTTTGTTTTTTTTTACAGAAATGTACCCTCAATGTTATTAACATTCATATTATGAGAAAAGCCTAATTTTAGCTTTAGTCACTCCTGAGCTCCTGTCAAGGAGGAAGACACTCACTTCCATGGCTCTGCTAACTGCTTTGGTTTTTTTCTTGTCTTTTTCATTAAATGCCCTGATTAAAGAGGTCGATTCTTATTCTACATTAGGTGTACAGAGAGTAGTTCACAATTGGCCTTGTCAATACAATTCTTCCTAAGTGGGAACTTGCAAGTCCTTTCCTGCTGCTTTGCTGCCCAGACCAAGGTAGCCCAATTTATTCAGGTTATCCCATTCTCTAAACTGTTATCCCTCTGGCACCTATCCCTGTCTATCAGAATCAGGGGTTTCAACCAGCACTTCATTATTTCCATATCTTTAGACAACTGTCCTGTTGATATGCTTGCAAATGAGATTCATTCCTCAAACAGAAACCCAGTGTTGAGTCAGTCAACTTCATGGTCCTGTAATCAGCAGGAAACAGCTACCAGGTAGTCCCCATTTTATTTTAATCTGGATTGACTAGCTTAGCTCATGCCTCTCTTCATCAAACAGAATAAAAACCTGAGGGAATAGCTTCCCCACATTTGTGCCCAATATAAATGCTCAGATATAGATAAGATGAAGTTTTTAAGTGTGGTTTTAAATACAGTCTACACCAAATATAGAGACACTTCTCCAGTTTGCTTTTCAGATTGTGATATGGAGGGTTTAAAATTCTGATTAAAAGACAAAATAAAGTAATTGGGAAGTTTATACTATGCCACATGCTCCTGAGTCTCCTTTCAGTAAGGACTAGGCTATGTAGCAATCAGAACCTAACATTTTTTCAGCAATGTGAACTGTTCTGTCCACTCCCACATCTGTCTTCTGCAGCTAAACCATAAACATACATACTTAGCATAAAATACCAGAATTCTGCTATATTTAGAGCATAAAAAGCTATAAAATAGGCTGCTACTCCAAAACATAGTGAGTTCATGCCCACTGATGCTGAGCTGGATGCTTGGCTGGTTTGACCAAAGGAGAAATCAACTGGAGTGGTACCTTACAGTGTGTGCAGGTAGCAGAGCTGCTCTGGACAGCACAGGGCTTTCATTCACCACTCGGGCCAAACAAGAGTCCAGAAAGGAAGCAAAGTGGAAAACAAAGCAGACTGGAGAAGAAGCAAGCAGGTAAAAGAGAGAAAGCAGCAAACAAAACATCTTTGGAGCCAGACTAAGCATGACAGTGCACGAGTTCCCTGTCTGCAGTCAGTTCACTCTGGCTTTCACAGATATTAGGGGCTGGAAGGGACCTAGAAGATCATCTAGTCCAACCCTCCTGCCTGAGCAGGATCACCTAGACCAAGTCAGCCAGGAACAGATCCAGGCGGGTCTTAAGTGTCTCCAGAGATGGAGACTCCACAACCCCCCTGGGCAGCCTGTTCCAGAGCTCTGGCACCCTCACTGAGAAAAAGTTCCTTCTTGTGTTGATCCTAAACCTCTTGTGCTCCAACTTGCACCCATTGCCTCTCGTCCTGTCATTGGACGACATTGAGAAAAGTCTGGCTCCATCCTCTCTACACTCACCCTTAACATATTTATAAACATTAATGAGGTCTCCCCTCAGTCTCCTCTTCTCCAGGCTAAAGAGCCCCAGCTCTCTCAGCCTCTCCTCATAAGGGAGATGCTCCACTCCCCTAATCATCTTGGTGGCCCTGCGTTGGACTCTCTCCAGCAAATCTCTATCTTTTCTGAACTGGGGCTTTCTGTGCCCTCCCCCTGGAGCAGCAACATTTGTCTCAAGTTTCACTTCCAGACCAAGCAGCCAAAGCCCAGTGGGAAGAGTTGTGATGCTCACACAGCATTTTGTCCTCTGTGCCCTCCTGTGGCCAGGCAGTGTGGAACCCATCCCCTGGCCCATGGCAGAGCAGCTGGGAGTCACAAGGTATCCCTGCATCCAGAGGCACAGGGATGTGCTGCAGGGGCAGATCTGCACAGCTCCCACTCGGGGGCTCCTCACATGGCCACTGCACCCAAGAGCAGCAGCAGAGCCCACCCTGCTTCTCAGACACTTCCATCATCATTTGTCATTCATTCGGAGATATTCATTTGTCTAAAAGCAATTAAAGCTTAATTGCTGCATAACCTGAATAATTTAGAAATGCAAATTAGGATAGCAGGCAAGCAAGTGTGTGTTCATTAATTTCTTTGTTATCACCATCTGTTTAATTAAAAAAATGAGTTTTACTGAATGACAGCTTGCTAACTATATAAACGTTTGTCTTAATTGAAAATGTCTTGTGCAATTGAGGTCAGCATCTGACAAAAATTGTTTGAGCTCTTGCAAAAACATTTCATCTAAACAAATTGTAGTATTTTTAAATTCACATTAGAAAACATTGCCAACATATGCAATGTAATTCAAGAAATGACATCTTCACTTCTTAATGCAAAGACATAATTTTAGGGGAAAAAAAAGCATTGCTTGTGTAAAGTGATGGTTTTACAGTTCATCTGCCTTTTCTCATGGTAAGTATATTCAATTTCTCATCTTTATGATAGAATATTTGGACATTTTTTATAAAATCCAGGTTCAAAATATGGGTACCTCAGAAAAAAAAAAACCAACCACCTTCAGGACAGGATGCTTCAAAATACAAGTTATAATGTGGTCTTTGCATTAGGGAAATATGTAATTTTTCAAAGCAGAATCTGCTTTATAAAGAAGCTAATCTTTTACATCAATATACAACTCTTCATACCTATTGTATATCAGGAAATAAACCCCAAACCTTTATTACATGAATGGACTTTTTAACATCTTCTGAATACTGGATCTTCCATTTCTCATGTCTATTTAGACCAACTCAAACTGCTGTGCTTGAAAGACAGCTCTATAAATAAATCATTTACATGCCTGCAAGCCCACTATGTCCCAAGAACAATTTAAGTTAACAATACCATACTTATTATGGGCTAGGTAAGCTCATTACCTAGGAGTGGAAGCCCACAGAAGGGAAGAAGGGCAGTGTTACTCACCTGGACTGCAACCTTGTCAATTATTCACACCAATATTTACACAATTATCATATTCTGTGTCAGAGCTTCAGTCAGACTTGGCTTCTACTTTCTCTTACTACATTTAAGAGAAACTTTCTATTATGGCTTCTGCAACAGCACAAACATTTATGGAGTGTGGCAAAAGTCTCAGCTGAGGGCAGCAGTGGTCAGAGCTGGTTAAAGATGCCAAAGATTCAGTGATTTTTTTTTTTTCCTTATGATTGAGTCCTCTAAAATCAGAGTGGAAATCATCATGGAATTAGAGTGAAATCACAAGGAAAATTTAGGAGGTAATACAACACAAATGCTGAGCACTTGATACCTCTTAGAAGACTTAAAATCTATCCCCCCATCACAATAGTATGTTAAAGACAGGTGAGAATGATAAAACAATTTGTTGCTGTAATTGTATTATAAAAATACATTTCATAGGTAATGAAATATAAGAAAAAAGCTTCAAGATGTGAACTGGAGATGCTGTTGAATGCTGAGACAGTCCTAATTTCCACTGAAAGATTAAAACTCAGCAGCTGTTGTCTGGCATAGCACAGCCTGTGACAGTGATACAGCTGCATTCAATATTTGTCAATAACCAATGGGAACATAATGCACATTCACACAACATCTATTTTAAATTTTGTTTGCAAATTTTTGTAAACTGTTGTAAAACAATTGTAAATTTTTGGTTTTTGCACGTGTTTGTGCAGCACACCTGGCTAGCAGGTTGCACTGTTGGGGTTTTTCATCCCTCCTGTACCAGCAATAATCACACAAATCTATGGGACAGCTCAGCAGTGTAAGAGATTATGTAAAGATAATTTCACCTAATTAACTTCTACTGCCCCCCAGACCCCCCTTCTATGGCAATACACACAGTAAAGAAATAACTTGTGGGGGGAAAAAAAACAACAAAAGAAAAAACTCCAACAACAAAACTAAACTAGAAGTGACAAGTTGTTCTCAGCACTGGTTTGTCAGCTCTGCAGCCTCCCAGCGAGCAGAAATGATCATTTCTAGGGGCCGTGGTCATGTTTTGATGCCTCAAAGGATCAGTTTGACCAGCGATTTTTCAGCCTTCCACTAGATGGCGACATTGCCTCACATTCCAGCTTGCAGCTTCTGCTTCAGCACAAAGCAAGCCAAGTAAACTATAGTAGTGCTTAAAAAAATATCTATATTAAGGGATAATTTAATGAAAATTCTGTATCTTGTATTTCTAGAAATTCTCTAAATAGCTCTTCATTTTTCTCTTTGATAAACCATGCCCCAGTTCTTCAACTGTTCAGTGCAATCTGTCTTTTTTCTTTTTCCCACCTGAAAACGATAGCAACACTTCCCTGATGAGTTCCATTTCTACATACAGGAGAACTACAAGGATAAAAAAGTCTAAGTGGAAAACAACGTTATGATTTGAAATCATCAGCACAGTTGTGCTCATGTGAGGGAATTCTTTGGGATCTGTGGCTCTAATGACCCAGGCAGCTTGCTGAATTTTTCCTGACCCTCGACCATAAATCACAGGGAATTAATTCCCTCTATCCTCAGTTTCCAAGTGTGCTGGTTTGCACTCTTTTCACAGCAAGAAGCAAGTGAAGCAGGAATGATTAGCTGAAGCAGGAGAAGGATTTGATGGTTCAAGGGAAGGAGAATGCATTGCAGCAGAGGAATGAGAAGTTAGTGCCAGGACCTGCTTCTGAGGTGTGTTCTAAACGTTCCCTGGCCTGGGAAGCAGAGCCCCAGCCAAGCCTGAATGCTCAGGTCATTAGGCAAAAGATTTATTTTTAGGGTTTTTTTTTTTCAGATTCATGAGCTGTGTGACCTCACCAGCAAAGATGGAGAGCTTGATTTCAGATGACTGAACACCCACAGCTGCAGGACTGTTTGTGGCTGGGAGGAAATAAGGTATTGCAGATTCAGTTGGAGAGCTGCTGGTTGAATAAGGTGATAAAAAAAAATAAAAATAATCCTAATGACAGGAGCCTTATTTTCCTTCCACAAATCTGCTTTTCTTCACTGGCAAACTTTTACAGGTTGGCAAATCAAAGAAGTCTGAAACCAGCTCTCTAGCCAGTGGCACAGTAGATTTCTGAAGGATTTGGCAATTCTCTCTCTGGATTTTAAATCACCTTGTGTGATCCCAGCAGGGCAGGGCTGGGTGCTCCAGCTGCAGCCCTCACTGCAGGAGACAGCCAACCTCACAGGGAGGGAGGCACCACCTCAGCATCCCCAGAAGCTTATCAGAAACAGCCCCAGTAAACATGCCCAAGGGAGGTGTTCACAAGAGAAAGCCAGACTGAATTTAAAAGCTAAATTTTTCCTGGTTTTAACTTTTTTCAGCAATGCAGGTGTAATAGTTCTTTTTCTTCTCCAGTGTTGAATTCCTAATTATATTTTGAACCAGCAATTGAATCTGTTTTAATGCACTTTCTTTGTGGTTTTGGTGGACTTTTGGGGGGGAGGTGGGTTGGGGGATTAACCCAAATTTCTTGTAAAGAAAATTCTTCCTCCCCAAGCGTCAGTGAATGTAAAGTGGAATTTATCAGCATGACTTAGGGTCTTGTTGCTGGGGTATTATTTCCACGTGGAAGAAGTGAGGGAAACTATGAAGAATTATTGCCTAATTAATTTATAAACATTTTTGTAAGATACAAGAAAATTTCTTCACCTGGGTTTGAAATAAAAAGTAAAAATATAGTTGTTATAACCCCTCCAAATACCTTTAGTGATGGGGTGGGTTATGCTGTCCCTGGAAAACAAATATGGCCAATTTCAACTATGAGATCCCAGAAATTATAGCTTTTCTAATCCATGAAGAATCACCCCCCTTTCATGATAACCTCCAAAATGCACCACCAAAAATGATAACATATAGTCAAGCCTTTGCTTTGAGGTAAACTTGGTTATCCCAGTAATTTAAAGATGTTTATAGAAGAACTACACTCCTGTAGGACAACAGAGGCCATTTTTCAAAGAGCCATAATGCAATTTCCTATCAGTCACAAAAGAAAATTCCCTCTGACATTCTCAATTTCCACATAGCCTGGGACTTGTGTAGATCCACACAGGAGATTAGACAAAGAAATACAAATGCTGGAACAGTTAGTACACCTTCAAAGGAATGTGAGCCATCCAGCCTAGCTTTCAAAAATCCCATTGACTGTTCCTTTATCCCCCTCTCTCTGTAACCAACCTCATTTCCTTTGGTTCACCTGTTCTTATTGCTTTTCTTTCAGGTGTCACCTACCAGTCTCATTACAGTCAGCACTGAATATGCTGGTTTAACTCCATTTAAAAACCCCAGAGAGGGCCACTTCTGCTGGAGATGTGTTTAGCTTGACAGTTCCTTCCACACACCCCCCTATTTCTTCAGTTCCTGTAATACAAAACATTAGTTCTGCCTCCAAAGCTTGTCCTCCTTCAGAGGTTTTGTAACAGCAAAACACCACAGACACCTCCCTCTGGAAAGGGAAAACATTTAATGGAAATAGAATATACCTAATAAGGCTCCTTGGTGCTTTATGCAATAACATCCTCCATTTGACCACAGACCAACACACAGGTAATTGGATTTTTGCTCTCACTAATTCCAGTGAAAGGCTGCAGAACCTTCACACTAATCAGTTAGAAACATCTTTTGGCTTCTGGGGAGATGTTGTAAATGGACAATCCACTTTTCTGATTTGATCAGTAACGTTGGTCCTGAGCTTAGGCAGTATTCAGGAAAACCAGTCACACCTGACAAGGGTGAAGAAATCTTACACTGTTTGCAGAAGTTTGCTCCATTCCATTTGATACCTGTCCCAGTTTGCATTTAGAACTATTAATTCTAGCATTAAATAAAGAGCTCAGTGACTCTGTTCTGCTTTGGGGTTCTAATGTATTATCAAATCAGTTTTGGTCATCGAGGGTTATTTTGTTCTAACACATTTACCTTCCTCACTGCTTCCCATTTTCTTTAGGGAGGGAGAGAGAAGGAAAAATTCTCATGAATTTAAAGGCTAAGGATATGTTTTGGTCTTCTAGAGAGGTTAGAAGAAGGTGAGGTTAAGGAGTAAGCTTAATGTATCATTTTTAGAGTTGAATTTGAATAAAATTTAAATTAGATAAGATGGATACCAGAGTGTTTTTGAAGTGCAGGATGCAGGATACTATTGAACTTCTCCCTTTGCTTATTAAATTGGTAACAGAATAACAAAGGACAAATGCATCCTCATTTAAACCCATATTTAGTATGCAAATCACTAGTAAGGAGAGTTTGCAAAAGCTCTGATGCAAACTGTGTATCAACTTAAAGGGTAAAGCAGTCAGAGGAAGAATGGTTTGGGGTTTAAAGTCCTTTAAAGCCTTTTACCCAACTCAGATGTGCTATTTATTATGGCTAAAGAACACCAGCTTCACACCTACAGAGGCTTTTAGTGAACATGGAAAATGTTTTCTGCATATCAACACATCAAATACCAATGGTGAATGGGCATTCCAGCTCCAGATACATCCAGGGAGCTCCAAACTCCAGCAGCAGCCTCATCACTGCAGATACTGAAGCTACTCTGAGTCTGAGAAATAGGTACTTATTAAAGAAAAAACAACCAAACATCAGCCCATAGCCCAAAAAAAACTCCAAACCCACAATACAGCACTCACTAAAAAAATCCTACAACAGATACAATTAAGGTAAGAATCTTTTGGGAGCAGCCAGTCAATATTTATCTTCTTTCCCTTAAAGAAACATACATTTCTGCACAAGTGTAACAAAAACAACATATCTACTGATCTTTTAAAGCTATTATTGACAAAGAATATTTAAATAATGCTTAAAGCAGCAGCTCTTCTGTGTGCCAAGAAATACTCCTCTAGCCCACATAATTAATTTATTAGTGGCAAAGGGGTGACTTGAGGACCCATCAGGTATTCTCAACAGCCCCCCAGAGCCCCCCATCACTGCTCAGTCCCCAGTCCATGCTGCTCCTGCACATTCCCAGCCTCATAAAAGGCTTCAGACAATCACTGTGTCCCTGGAGCATCCTGGGAAGGAATGAATGGTACAGGAGAGCAAATGGAGCCAAGGAGACAGTTCATAAATTCAATTAGGAGATATTTTGAAATAGCAGTGTAATTATATATTCTGGAGCTTTAAAGCTCAATCCTTATGTAATCTTCCCACTCTCCTACAAAACACATTTAACATGTTAAAAAGTCTGGGTCATCTAATCCCAAATCTGCTAGGTTTTAAATAACCCCTTGATACAGGATGACTAAGGCATTCCAGTGTCTGTGGCTAAGTAGTGCAGAAGGGGATTATATCTGCATCACCCAACCAAATACACACTGTTCCCTCATGCTCAGTTACCCCTTCATGTCTGCTTCATCTTGGGCAGCTTTCATGGTTGGTAAAATTCTGCACTTTCAGAGCTGCACTGCTGCTACCTCTCCCAGCTTTCCCTCAGAAATTCATGGGGGTCAAGCTAACAAGAAAATCAAAGTTTTAACTACGTATTTTTAAGAAGTTTGGGGTGAGGGGGTTATTTTTAGTATTTCTAGCAGTAGCTCCATTTTCCAGATGGAAAGATGATGCTACAAAGCACAGCACGTATTTGTCTCCATTAATTTCTGTTATGTCTCTGCATATTCATTAGGAATTGATCAGTGCATTTTATTGGTATGTCTCACACAATTGGCTCAGGCTTTTGCTGCCTATCAACATGATTCACCAACTGATAGACCATTTGATTTTTTTTTTCAGGGATAATATTTAAGGAATAATAATAATTAAAAAAACACATTAAAATCAAACATGAAAATCACTTTTTTTAAAAAAAAAGANCCCTGGTCCTAAAGGTGTCACCCTGGTCAGCTCCCCGTGAATTCAGTGCAGTGGTTGAGTAAACAACCCTGCACCAGAGATGGTACAGGAGAGGTAACTGGGCAGTGTGACCAGTGAGGACTGGGAGATCACACACAGACATAATGGTTATTCTCCAGCAAGACCCATGATGAGCTGCAACCCTCCTGTTTCAGATACCAATCTTCTGCCTTGCCTTCAGGTGAGGGACACAGTTGTCTGCATCCACAGCTCCTCATCAAAAGCCTCACTTATTCAACTTTTTGGGTTCTGGATGCTAAATGAGAGCCTCTCCCCTGCCCCTTGCTGTGATGCTGGGCTTTCATCCCTGGCATTGGGATGCAGCCCCCATCCAGCGAGGCTGATGGACACCCAGGGACACATGCACTCTCCTTTCAAGGATTCCTTTTATTGTTCTTCTCCCCCCACCCCCTTTTTTTTTTTGCCTTTTGTTATTCTCTCCACATAACTGAGGAGTCCTTCAGACAGAGGCTGCCGGAAAAGCCAAGCCACATTCAAATGCTCTCTTTTCATTGTTCCCAGAAGATTAATGACACGTAGGCCAACGGGCCTGTAGCCTTGTTCCCGTAACCTGCATGCCAAGGGGGAACAAATGAAAGCATGTCACTGGAATTTCCACTCAGCCTGTCTCGACAGCACACGAAAAGTTAGGACAAATCCAATTGCAACTGCAGAATACAACAAAGAAGTTCTCTTCTCCTTTCCAAGCAAACAAACAGAAGGGCCCGATTTCATTGGTGAAGCCAGGCAGTGCCAGCTGTGTACCAACATCTGGCTGGAGGCTACCTTTTCATGCCTACACTAAGCTCCAGTCAACAGTGAGGATGTGGTGGACTTAGAAGTTGTTTTTTCAAGCCAATATGTGACCAGCTCCTGTAACCCAGCCACAGAGAGCCTCCCACCCCAAGAGCTGGTGGCAGAGTGCTTGTCTCAGATACCAGCAAGGTAGCCAGAGCCTGTTGGCAGATTAACTGCTGAGCAGAGGCCTGTCACTCAGAGCCACGGGTGTCCCCCCAGGCGAGGTGGCTTCTTCATTCCAGGCTGCCAGCTCTGGAGAAAGGCAGTCACTCACTTTGAAGGGTGTCAGCAGGTTGCATGCCTCAAAAAGTAAGTGTTAAATAAATATGCAAGTCCAGGGGCAGTGTTTTGTTGTCTGACTCTCTCTCCCAAAACTCTCCCTGTGCTTGTTGAGTTGCTAGTTTGGAGAAAGAAAACAGGGTCATGAAATCACAGTGAGGTTTGGGTTGGAAGGGACCTTTAAGACATATAGTCCAACCCCCCTGCACTGAGCAGGGATTGAGGAGACCTGGGGCAATGGCAAAGACATCAGGTAAATCCAGCAGACTAAGATGAAGCACTAAACCCTAAGGAGCCTGGGAGATGAAGGAAAGATGGGTGCAGTCCCTGGAGCATCCTGGGAAGGAATGAATGGTACAGGAGAGCAAATGGAGCCAAGGAGACAGTTCATAAATTCAATTAGGAGATATTTTGAAATAGCAGTGTAATTATATATTCTGGAGCTTTAAAGCTCAATCCTTATGTAATCTTCCCACTCTCCTACAAAACACATTTAACATGTTAAAAAGTCTGGGTCATCTAATCCCAAATCTGCTAGGTTTTAAATAACCCCTTGATACAGGATGACTAAGGCATTCCAGTGTCTGTGGCTAAGTAGTGCAGAAGGGGATTATATCTGCATCACCCAACCAAATACACACTGTTCCCTCATGCTCAGTTACCCCTTCATGTCTGCTTCATCTTGGGCAGCTTTCATGGTTGGTAAAATTCTGCACTTTCAGAGCTGCACTGCTGCTACCTCTCCCAGCTTTCCCTCAGAAATTCATGGGGGTCAAGCTAACAAGAAAATCAAAGTTTTAACTACGTATTTTTAAGAAGTTTGGGGTGAGGGGGTTATTTTTAGTATTTCTAGCAGTAGCTCCATTTTCCAGATGGAAAGATGATGCTACAAAGCACAGCACGTATTTGTCTCCATTAATTTCTGTTATGTCTCTGCATATTCATTAGGAATTGATCAGTGCATTTTATTGGTATGTCTCACACAATTGGCTCAGGCTTTTGCTGCCTATCAACATGATTCACCAACTGATAGACCATTTGATTTTTTTTTTCAGGGATAATATTTAAGGAATAATAATAATTTAAAAAACACATTAAAATCAAACATGAAAATCACTTTTTTTAAAAAAAAAGAGAAAAGAACTGCTTAGTGGTTTTCCCCTCTACACAGACTAACACTGACTAGCAAAGCCATTGCTGTGTGTTTACTATTTCCAGCATCAATTTACAGTCAGGTTATATAAAAATCACTTGATATTTGGTTATCTTTGTCTTTGATCCATATTAACACTTCCATTTAACATCAGGGCCCCTCCCAAATAAACCTTGGATGGAAAACTGCAATTTCAAGCCAGTTCAGATGGATCAACCCCCCCCAGAATCAGCTGGCAGGAGAACAGGAGCAATGTCAGAGCAGCCATTCAGTGAGGCCATTCCAAGACTGGTCAGAGCTACCAAGTCCCACACAAAGCTTCAAAATATTTTTTTCCAACTAGAAAATGTTCAGAATAAAACCCCAAGGCTGGAATGATGTTTAGTCCCGTGCCTAGTAAAGTTATTATCTCACTTTTGGTCACAAGAGGCATGTCTGGGGAGACATCTATTTGACAACTGCCTGTGCTTAACCTGCCTGCCTTACACCAGCTCAGCAGCCAGCCCCAAATGGATTTTCCTGGGCATAATGAGGCATAAAGAAGGGCCATACAGAACCACTCCTCACGTTCTTTGAATACAGACAGTTCTCATTTTCACAGAATAGCCTGAAAAACCACGCAGAGAATATAGCTGATAGCTGCTCTTATTGTACCAGCTAAATACTAGGGGCTGAACCCTATTTTACCTAGGGATTAATTAGTGAGGTGTTTAATTCATATTGGAGAGTCTTTTCCAGTTTGAAGGAAGAGGGTAGAGGCCTTGCATAAATGAGAATGAGATACTTGAAAAAGAATTGGGACATGTCACTTAAGAACTTAAATTTGAGGGACTTTTTCCTTTTAGTGACACACACTGAGGTTTATTATGGGTTGTAATATGGATAACCTGCCAGGAACAGCCTCTGAAACTGCTAAGGGAAGATAAAGGCCACTGTCAGAAAATGCCAGTCTTAATGTTGATGAACTTTGCACTGCAGGATGGATAAATACAATTGTACAGAGAGAGTCAATACAGCTTCATAACCATGAGAGGACCTTTGCATGAACAATTAGAAGAGCTAGAAAGCCACTGCCACGAGAAATGAGCAGCTTCTGAATAAAGTTTTACTAGTTTCCCATTCTTCACATGCACCACAGCCCATCCTTCAAAGGCAGGTCATTTTCAGGGCTGAAAACACTATCTTATTGTTCCAGACCAATAAATAAATAAAAATAGCTTAGATTAGATTCTCAGATATGCTACTTTGACTCCTTAAAGACCATATCCTTCCCCTCTTGGTAATAATAATTTGAAATTTCGCTTAATTTGTTTCAGCTCAGATTCACATTTCGTGGGAGAACTCTGAACTGCTTTGCTGAAACATAAAAGCAGCTTCATGGAACAATAACTAAGATTTTTTTTCAACGCACGCTAGGATTTGACATTTTATGAGTGAACAGCACTTAAAAGCTATGGCAGAAGAAGTTTGAGCCCAGAGAGCTGAAATTGCTTGCATGTCCTGCATGTAATTCAGGCTTAAGAATCGATTACTATAGCAAACCATGGAAATCCAATATTTAATTTACTTACAAGGACTAAGTCAGAAAAGCTGCTATATTCTGAAAGGACAGGCGTTGGTGGCACTCACTGACAGATCAACCTCTGGCTGGAAAGAAGAACATTTATTTGTCACCATAGCAGATGAAATCCTCAAACTAGAGGTGGCAGACATGTCACTGCTCCTGGTTCTGTGTATACATGTGAGCTAACACTCTGCATTTTGCTGCCTCTGTCAATGCTCAGATGCACAGTCACTGCAGCCATTCCACATTAGTTATGCAATTAGCACAGATTAGTGGCTGTTGTAATCTATTTCTCATTACTAAGCCAGCAATATTTGAAATAATACTTTTTATTTAATAGAGAATTGTGTCCCCATTAAGTGGGCAAAGGGGATGGGAAGATGTTGGTTTTCCTTTAGAAAAAGCTAAAGGACAGGAGGCAGTTCCAAGAGTTAGGAGTGCTGGCACAGCAAATAACCCACATTCACATGGGAAATGTGCTTCAGGAACAGCTGGGGAACAGTCCAGCCCTGCACTGACTCAGAACATCCATGTCATGAAGATCAGGTTGTGCTCAGTGCAGGGACATTGTGGCATCAGCAATACTTCTGCCAGCACTGCTCTGTCCTCTGGTTCAAGCAGCATAGTCTAGGAATGTGTTTCTCTAAGTGTCAGGATTATGGGGACTAATTCAAATCCCCCCAGGCACATCATTTTAACAGACCTGGGAAATCAACTTCACACAGAAATGGTTGACTAGAGAAAACTCCTCAAATCGAACACTTGAAAACAGCTTTTGGGTTAAAATCTTGGGAGTCTGACCCTGAAGAAGTTCCTTTCATCACCAGGGCTCAAGAGGAGAAAAATACAGAAAGCAACTCAGACATGAAAAGGAAACAGTGATTTTCCTGAAGTGAGTCTTGTAAATACTTGAAAGTCTCACTCTCACCAACACCATTCCTAGATTATCTGATCTGGGAGGTCTCACAGAAGTTTCTGGTACTAGAATTGATAAATTGATCAACTTCATTAACACAAGACATACTTCTTACTGGAGCGAAGAGTTTGCTTCATGTTAATGCCATTAATGTGCTAGTCCAGCCTTAGAAAGGTCTTCTGCATCAGCCAAGAGTGGGATGAGGCTCTGGTATCTTAGGAGTATTAGATTGTACTAAGGGACTTAGTTCCTTGTGCAAAACCAGTTTTCCTTTCTGCTAATTTAGTATTCTGTTTTTATATATTAGTTATATTTACTGTAACTGGTTGCAAGTTACCACTAAATCTTGGTAATAATTTAATTTCCCACTATAAAAGATGAATTTGGGAAGAAAGACTAAACATCCTGTTTTATATCATTTAGAGTTAGGAACAATTAAGAGTTACAGAACAAATTTTCCTAGATCAATTTGATATAAGATAGAGCTCTTGCTTTCCTCTAAAAAAAATGAAACCAAACCAAAACCCAAATAAACCTAAAGAGAGGAAGTGAGCTGATTGGGAGGGTTGTTTTTTTTAATTTTGGATTAGCAATCATGCCACAAAATCTGGAATACACATCAGAAGATGATTTCCTCAGTAGAAGTGTAAATCACGTCAAGTAACTTCAGTTTTCCATTTGTAAATGCACTTCATGGGCTAATCAAATACATGCTTGGGACACTCTATAGAATGGAAAGCAAGTATTTACTGCTAAATTTGTGTGTATATAAATATATCTATACACCAAAAAAAAGACAAGGTTCTCTATGACTCTAACTTCAGCAAGATTTATCTGCAGGACCTCAGGCAGTGTCTTCCCCCAGCTTGTCTGCACTAAAGATCACAGAAGAATATTAATAATAACAATGTCTCCATAGCTAAAATACAGGTGCTCATGGCATTCTGTACACACACAATCTGGAGAAGAAGCTGCAGAATCACTACCAGAACCCTGACTTGTTGCTTCTGCACCAGTTCCAAGCAAGGAGGTGTTCACCAGGTAGTGAGAGATGAATACCTGGGGTCAACTCCATCAGACAGATGATAAACATTTAACAAGGTTATGGAGAACAAGTTGTGACTGCTTTTTTCATTTCTTGTTTGGCAGAAATATTCACATTTTACTAATAACTCCCATTATGTGATAACTGTGATAATAATAACTGTGATTCTGTGATTATGAAAAATAAAGCTGAATGGTGAAAATAAACTCACAGCAATGTTTCAAATCTAGATGAACCCCATCACACCATTCTGGGAACAACACTTCTGGATAGGTGAGGTGATTCCCAGCAGATAAGTAGACACAAAAATGTAATACCTTGCAGCACTTGTTTCTGCACAGAAGAAATTCAGGATCTGCTGCAGCTTGCTATGGGATACATCTGTAATAACGTGAGCACTACACCAGCACTGGAAATGTCACTAGTGATATTCAGCATGATTTCCTATGTATGATGGCTCAAGTCAATTATAATGACAGATAGCATCCTACTGGCTTATCTGATTACCTCTGACCTTTTAACAGCTGCAGAGAGCCAAAACAGCCTGAAAGGAGAACTCATGCATACATGACACAAAGCTGGAATTTCCTATCTGAGCCCCAGTCAAGAACACACTGAATGTCAGCAGATTTCTGACAAAGCCTATAGCAAATAATTTCTTGGATGGTTTGGCACCACAACAGCCTGTCATTTATTATGGCTGCGTACTGACAGCAGACATAAACTTGATTAATTTGATATCAATACATGATAGAAAAGTCATTACAACACATAGTTCATTTTCAAAACTTGGAATCCACTACCCAAAGTAACCATTCGTTCCGATTATTATTTCTTTTCTCAGAAGCTTGGTTAGGTGATTTAAGGCTGCATGGGCTTCAAAGGGAAACAAACAAACAAAACTGAATATTCAAAAATAAAGCATGTGCTTTCTGAACAAGATTCCTGAGCAGCTACTCAGAGAAGTCTCTGACTGCACGGGTGTCCTCGCTCATTCCTCAGAGATAACAAG
>VYZU01014809.1:1615-31155 GCA_013401355.1 Ceyx cyanopectus | reverse complement strand
CATCAGCCAAGAGTGGGATGAGGCTCTGGTATCTTAGGAGTATTAGATTGTACTAAGGGACTTAGTTCCTTGTGCAAAACCAGTTTTCCTTTCTGCTAATTTAGTATTCTGTTTTTATATATTAGTTATATTTACTGTAACTGGTTGCAAGTTACCACTAAATCTTGGTAATAATTTAATTTCCCACTATAAAAGATGAATTTGGGAAGAAAGACTAAACATCCTGTTTTATATCATTTAGAGTTAGGAACAATTAAGAGTTACAGAACAAATTTTCCTAGATCAATTTGATATAAGATAGAGCTCTTGCTTTCCTCTAAAAAAAATGAAACCAAACCAAAACCCAAATAAACCTAAAGAGAGGAAGTGAGCTGATTGGGAGGGTTGTTTTTTTTAATTTTGGATTAGCAATCATGCCACAAAATCTGGAATACACATCAGAAGATGATTTCCTCAGTAGAAGTGTAAATCACGTCAAGTAACTTCAGTTTTCCATTTGTAAATGCACTTCATGGGCTAATCAAATACATGCTTGGGACACTCTATAGAATGGAAAGCAAGTATTTACTGCTAAATTTGTGTGTATATAAATATATCTATACACCAAAAAAAAGACAAGGTTCTCTATGACTCTAACTTCAGCAAGATTTATCTGCAGGACCTCAGGCAGTGTCTTCCCCCAGCTTGTCTGCACTAAAGATCACAGAAGAATATTAATAATAACAATGTCTCCATAGCTAAAATACAGGTGCTCATGGCATTCTGTACACACACAATCTGGAGAAGAAGCTGCAGAATCACTACCAGAACCCTGACTTGTTGCTTCTGCACCAGTTCCAAGCAAGGAGGTGTTCACCAGGTAGTGAGAGATGAATACCTGGGGTCAACTCCATCAGACAGATGATAAACATTTAACAAGGTTATGGAGAACAAGTTGTGACTGCTTTTTTCATTTCTTGTTTGGCAGAAATATTCACATTTTACTAATAACTCCCATTATGTGATAACTGTGATAATAATAACTGTGATTCTGTGATTATGAAAAATAAAGCTGAATGGTGAAAATAAACTCACAGCAATGTTTCAAATCTAGATGAACCCCATCACACCATTCTGGGAACAACACTTCTGGATAGGTGAGGTGATTCCCAGCAGATAAGTAGACACAAAAATGTAATACCTTGCAGCACTTGTTTCTGCACAGAAGAAATTCAGGATCTGCTGCAGCTTGCTATGGGATACATCTGTAATAACGTGAGCACTACACCAGCACTGGAAATGTCACTAGTGATATTCAGCATGATTTCCTATGTATGATGGCTCAAGTCAATTATAATGACAGATAGCATCCTACTGGCTTATCTGATTACCTCTGACCTTTTAACAGCTGCAGAGAGCCAAAACAGCCTGAAAGGAGAACTCATGCATACATGACACAAAGCTGGAATTTCCTATCTGAGCCCCAGTCAAGAACACACTGAATGTCAGCAGATTTCTGACAAAGCCTATAGCAAATAATTTCTTGGATGGTTTGGCACCACAACAGCCTGTCATTTATTATGGCTGCGTACTGACAGCAGACATAAACTTGATTAATTTGATATCAATACATGATAGAAAAGTCATTACAACACATAGTTCATTTTCAAAACTTGGAATCCACTACCCAAAGTAACCATTCGTTCCGATTATTATTTCTTTTCTCAGAAGCTTGGTTAGGTGATTTAAGGCTGCATGGGCTTCAAAGGGAAACAAACAAACAAAACTGAATATTCAAAAATAAAGCATGTGCTTTCTGAACAAGATTCCTGAGCAGCTACTCAGAGAAGTCTCTGACTGCACGGGTGTCCTCGCTCATTCCTCAGAGATAACAAGCGTTAGCCTGATAACTAACTAAAAAACCTTATTTCCAACTTGAGGCAAAAGCCTCTTGGAAGGAGGGAGCCTCAAGAAATAAGAGGGAAAAGGCCTTTTCCTTGGGTTCAGAGGGTCTGTGCAGCACCAGCCAGAAAACCACTGAAGCTGAGCAGAAGGCCAGGGTCTTTTTAAGGCCTGGGAGAAATCAGGGTTCAAAACCTTTTTTTACTTCTATTTTGTCTTGCCTATTGACTTCTAGTTGCCCCTAAAAACTAATTATGCTAGTCCATGCTCTACCATGAAAGCTGTTAGCTCTGGGTTGCTCACTTTAATTTCAACACCTTGCTGGTCTCTTTGGGAGCTCATTTTCAGAAAAAAAGAGTCTGCCCAGGTTCTCTTGAAGGTCCCATCACACCCACACATCATGATCTCACCTTCAGCAGCACCAGCTGCACAATTCCTAGGCCCCTGGCAATACAAATGCATTAACATTTCCTTGCCCTGAGGACCCTGCCCTGGCCCACAGTGTTCCCCCAGTAAAAATAACACCACCTGATTCAAGGGAATGGGGACCTTCTCTCCAATGAGTTCCAGAAAACTAAATATTTAAGAGATGAAAGAATGCAATTAGGATAGTAATACATACCAAACAATGTTAATAACCTTTATAAGCAGAGAGAATACCCAGTTTATTCAGCTACCATAAAACAAATATTAAACATACTCTGGGAAAAAGAAAAGACATGTTATTTCTGCTCAGAAAAGTAATTAAAAAGTGAACAGAATGGCTTGGCAGCTCGATGTTANCAAGCAGCATAGTCTAGGAATGTGTTTCTCTAAGTGTCAGGATTATGGGGACTAATTCAAATCCCCCCAGGCACATCATTTTAACAGACCTGGGAAATCAACTTCACACAGAAATGGTTGACTAGAGAAAACTCCTCAAATCGAACACTTGAAAACAGCTTTTGGGTTAAAATCTTGGGAGTCTGACCCTGAAGAAGTTCCTTTCATCACCAGGGCTCAAGAGGAGAAAAATACAGAAAGCAACTCAGACATGAAAAGGAAACAGTGATTTTCCTGAAGTGAGTCTTTTAAATACTTGAAAGTCTCACTCTCACCAACACCATTCCTAGATTATCTGATCTGGGAGGTCTCACAGAAGTTTCTGGTACTAGAATTGATAAATTGATCAACTTCATTAACACAAGACATACTTCTTACTGGAGCGAAGAGTTTGCTTCATGTTAATGCCATTAATGTGCTAGTCCAGCCTTAGAAAGGTCTTCTGCATCAGCCAAGAGTGGGATGAGGCTCTGGTATCTTAGGAGTATTAGATTGTACTAAGGGACTTAGTTCCTTGTGCAAAACCAGTTTTCCTTTCTGCTAATTTAGTATTCTGTTTTTATATATTAGTTATATTTACTGTAACTGGTTGCAAGTTACCACTAAATCTTGGTAATAATTTAATTTCCCACTATAAAAGATGAATTTGGGAAGAAAGACTAAACATCCTGTTTTATATCATTTAGAGTTAGGAACAATTAAGAGTTACAGAACAAATTTTCCTAGATCAATTTGATATAAGATAGAGCTCTTGCTTTCCTCTAAAAAAAATGAAACCAAACCAAAACCCAAATAAACCTAAAGAGAGGAAGTGAGCTGATTGGGAGGGTTGTTTTTTTTAATTTTGGATTAGCAATCATGCCACAAAATCTGGAATACACATCAGAAGATGATTTCCTCAGTAGAAGTGTAAATCACGTCAAGTAACTTCAGTTTTCCATTTGTAAATGCACTTCATGGGCTAATCAAATACATGCTTGGGACACTCTATAGAATGGAAAGCAAGTATTTACTGCTAAATTTGTGTGTATATAAATATATCTATACACCANGTTAGCCTGATAACTAACTAAAAAACCTTATTTCCAACTTGAGGCAAAAGCCTCTTGGAAGGAGGGAGCCTCAAGAAATAAGAGGGAAAAGGCCTTTTCCTTGGGTTCAGAGGGTCTGTGCAGCACCAGCCAGAAAACCACTGAAGCTGAGCAGAAGGCCAGGGTCTTTTTAAGGCCTGGGAGAAATCAGGGTTCAAAACCTTTTTTTACTTCTATTTTGTCTTGCCTATTGACTTCTAGTTGCCCCTAAAAACTAATTATGCTAGTCCATGCTCTACCATGAAAGCTGTTAGCTCTGGGTTGCTCACTTTAATTTCAACACCTTGCTGGTCTCTTTGGGAGCTCATTTTCAGAAAAAAAGAGTCTGCCCAGGTTCTCTTGAAGGTCCCATCACACCCACACATCATGATCTCACCTTCAGCAGCACCAGCTGCACAATTCCTAGGCCCCTGGCAATACAAATGCATTAACATTTCCTTGCCCTGAGGACCCTGCCCTGGCCCACAGTGTTCCCCCAGTAAAAATAACACCACCTGATTCAAGGGAATGGGGACCTTCTCTCCAATGAGTTCCAGAAAACTAAATATTTAAGAGATGAAAGAATGCAATTAGGATAGTAATACATACCAAACAATGTTAATAACCTTTATAAGCAGAGAGAATACCCAGTTTATTCAGCTACCATAAAACAAATATTAAACATACTCTGGGAAAAAGAAAAGACATGTTATTTCTGCTCAGAAAAGTAATTAAAAAGTGAACAGAATGGCTTGGCAGCTGCACAATAATCCCCTCCAATATCTCAAACAGCCCATACTGGTGCAAATTGCTCCACCCACCATCACCAGCTAAGATTATTGCTGCAATCAGTGGAACACATCCAAGTTACTGGAGGTCTTTCTACTACAGAAGAATCAAACAGCAACAGCACAAGGCTGAAGTGAAAACACTGAAATATTAACCTATTACACCCAAAACCAGTAACAGAGAAGGACATTTCTGAACCTGTGATGGTATTCCAACAAGCAACACCAGGACTTGCTGATTGTGAGACCCAGAGCAGTCAATATGTGACTGCAGGAGCAGAGCAGGCTCTCCTCTGCCATCTGCTACAGGAAAGGACAGCTCTTTGTAAAGCTCTGGATCCATGCTGGAACATCTATTACAGCAGAAAAGTCAATTAACCTGCTATCCAAACCTTGCTTTGCACTATTATCTGCATGCAGAATAAAGCCAGGAGCAGCAAGAGCATGTTATTTCCTTCAACAGTGGAGAAAACAAGGATGGTTTAATCAATACTATGACAATTTAAGGGTTTTTCCTACTAGTCAACTCAGTAAACGTTTATTGTGCAGGAAGGTAATCTAATGGAAACAGGGTAATCAGGAGAGAAAAACACCAGTTAGTGCCTTGCTAGGAAGCCAATCCTATTGCATATTCCAAATGATGCTTTACAAAAGAAATGCTCCTCAACAGCTCAGTTTCCAGATATCCTCTACAGCAGTTTTTACCCAGTGAGTTTTGAGGGCAGTTGGGATAGAAAGCTTGCAGTGCAGTGCTGAAAGCTCCTCTCCACATCAAGGGTTGAGCTCTTCAGAACAGAAACAGATCCTACAACTACAGCCAAGTTGGAAACCAGAAAATGGGTCCCAAAGTGCCTGAACTAAACACATCCTTTTTAATAAACTGGTCTTAGCTGCCACTAAACTCTTCAAGCTTCCCCAGAAGATACCTTTGCTCATGCTTTTCAACCAGAACCCACAAGGCAATTAATGCTTTGTCAAAAAAATATTGTTAAGGTTGTTTTCCAAACTCTGAAGGTGATACTTTACAGTAAGTGGACTTTATTTAATGCTCAATTACATTTTAATTGCTTGGTGACACTGTTCATAATCATCAAAGTAGGTAATGTTTATTAATAGCCATTCCTGATAGACTATTGCACTGTGGAGCTCTAGGTGAATTTAAGAAGATAAAAATAAATTTGATAGAGTTGCCAGCTGAACAGTCCCAGTGAACACATCTCCCTTGCTTTACTGCTCAGGTGACTTGAAGATATTTGCTATTTCAAACCAAATCAGGAACATTTAATAATAACAATGCAGAGATTAGAACAGAAACATGCCCCAAAACTCAAAACATTGCCCCAGCACTCATGGGGCTGCACACAGCCTCAGCTAGTGACTGCTGTCTCAAGACACAGACATAAATCACCAGACACACAGAATTTTGGTGCCCTTACAGAAGAACAGGGAGCACTGTTAGATCCTGTGCTCATTTTCAACCAGGCCCTTTTCATTTTTAAAATCAGATATGTGATTAACCAAAGGATTCACTGCCACAAAAATGAAGGTTTGATTTTTACACAGAGCTAATTTTTCCCTCATGCCTTGCCACATTCTCCTTCCTACCCTACTGTAAGTGTAGGGAAATTCAAGAAAGAGGGACCATAAAAGCTGATATTAGAGAAAAAAAAACACTGAAAGTCCCTTCAATGCAAATACTATAAATCATCAGGCAATTCCTACCTCACAGCAACTTCTCAATATTACCAGATAACACCCCAATGTTAAATTAACAAGGTTATTCACTGACAGCCAGCCATTTTAACACTCACCTCACTACCAGCAGTCTTTCCTCAAAGGTTCCTCCTGTGGCAAACCCAAACCCTCCAAAGCAACTTCTGCCCTCTGGGTGTTATATTTTTCACAGCAGCTGCTTCTAATTGGTAGTTTGATGCTAACTGGGAGAAGTAATTAAGCCCTTAATCATTCCCTCTTGACCTGCTGCCTCGTGGGTCATGCATTTCTTGCTATGGAGAGCAGGAATTAGTAGAAAAGCAGAATGTAGTGTATACACATTTGAAATGTGGGTTTAGCATGTGGACACAATGAAGAAAGTTCAAGCTGTTACGACCCATAACAAGTTTTTAACTCTAGACAATGAGTGGGGTGTTGGAGGGTTTTTTTTTACTGTTTCATTTTGGACAGGGGCCTGAAGGGATGATCTTCCCATCTGCTAATAGCATAGCTCTACTGCTAATTTTTCTCCACCCCTGTTTCACTACCCAGATGAGTAACAGCTCCACTATTTAGTTACCAGGAGAAGTGTCCTGCTGGGATCACCTGCAGCCAATGCACCTGGGGGTTCCAGCTCTAGACCAATGCAGGGTGGGAAGGGAGCAGTTAGATGGCTGTAAAAGATTCTGTTTTCAGCTGAAAGGGAGAAGTCTGCACCTCTGTCCAGAGCACACACAAACTTTAATGCATAAAGTTACCATAATTGTACTCTCCATCTTACTACAGCACTCTATAATATTATAATTTAACATGATCCACCTCCTGTTGGAATCCTTTTCTGGGTCCTTTTCTTAAGCCGTATTTCCTATGGTCCTTCTAGTTAGTAATTAAAATTATCCCTCTCATGCTCTGCTGTGAGCAACCTTTCTTCAGTTTTAATTACTGGCTTGAAATCACTTCCAAAAGACAAAATTAAATTTTATTCCATTTTTTAGGTAATGAATCAATTATTTGATGAAATTCACATCTAACCCAGTAAATCATCTTCAGACTTTTTTCCAGAACTCATTTGGCAAAGCTTCCTTCTGAAATCATATTCTCCTCTCTTTTTGGTATACATAGAGTGAACATTTCATTTTGCACACTTGGGCTGTCTCACTTGGATCAAGTTTACTTCTTATGCATTATTTATACCACCTCAACATGTCCCAACATGAAATTATCATCTAAATGTTCATTCCCAAGTGTAATGTCTTCATTGCTTAGTATGTACTAATTCTCTTAAAATTGCAATTTTTCTCATTAAAAATAACTAAATCACCTTCCTCTTTTTCAATCCTTGGCACACAATTTAAAGAGATCAAGCCTTTTTTGCCTTGAACATAGCACACTAGTCAGAATTCCATGTCAGGAATTAAGAGAGGCACCATCCTCTTGGATGTAAACCCAGTTAAGAGCTCTGCAAGGTGCACAGGACTCAATAATTCCCCAGCAAGGCCACCTCCTGTGCTGTCTGGGTGTCTGTTAAGTAGTTGTGGCACTAGCTTGATTAAAACATGCAAGTTGCAAAGGGAATGGAAATGCCTGAGTCCTCATTTGCAGCTGACTTGACTGGGAGTTACCTCCCTGCCCCTGGAGTGCATGAATGCCTCAGATACTCTGATACCTGAGACACTGCACACCAGCTCCACAGCACGTTCCCAGCTCTCTTTAATTAGCAAAGAAAGTTCTTTTTTTTTCTTTTTTTTCCCCCTTTTTTTCCATACCTAATGACTGAATACTTGTCAACCTGCAACACATTCCCACCAGTGACTAAGGTTATTGTTTTAACAGAAGGGCAACTTATGTGGCAGTCTTCCATGGANTCCCTTCAATGCAAATACTATAAATCATCAGGCAATTCCTACCTCACAGCAACTTCTCAATATTACCAGATAACACCCCAATGTTAAATTAACAAGGTTATTCACTGACAGCCAGCCATTTTAACACTCACCTCACTACCAGCAGTCTTTCCTCAAAGGTTCCTCCTGTGGCAAACCCAAACCCTCCAAAGCAACTTCTGCCCTCTGGGTGTTATATTTTTCACAGCAGCTGCTTCTAATTGGTAGTTTGATGCTAACTGGGAGAAGTAATTAAGCCCTTAATCATTCCCTCTTGACCTGCTGCCTCGTGGGTCATGCATTTCTTGCTATGGAGAGCAGGAATTAGTAGAAAAGCAGAATGTAGTGTATACACATTTGAAATGTGGGTTTAGCATGTGGACACAATGAAGAAAGTTCAAGCTGTTACGACCCATAACAAGTTTTTAACTCTAGACAATGAGTGGGGTGTTGGAGGGTTTTTTTTTACTGTTTCATTTTGGACAGGGGCCTGAAGGGATGATCTTCCCATCTGCTAATAGCATAGCTCTACTGCTAATTTTTCTCCACCCCTGTTTCACTACCCAGATGAGTAACAGCTCCACTATTTAGTTACCAGGAGAAGTGTCCTGCTGGGATCACCTGCAGCCAATGCACCTGGGGGTTCCAGCTCTAGACCAATGCAGGGTGGGAAGGGAGCAGTTAGATGGCTGTAAAAGATTCTGTTTTCAGCTGAAAGGGAGAAGTCTGCACCTCTGTCCAGAGCACACACAAACTTTAATGCATAAAGTTACCATAATTGTACTCTCCATCTTACTACAGCACTCTATAATATTATAATTTAACATGATCCACCTCCTGTTGGAATCCTTTTCTGGGTCCTTTTCTTAAGCCGTATTTCCTATGGTCCTTCTAGTTAGTAATTAAAATTATCCCTCTCATGCTCTGCTGTGAGCAACCTTTCTTCAGTTTTAATTACTGGCTTGAAATCACTTCCAAAAGACAAAATTAAATTTTATTCCATTTTTTAGGTAATGAATCAATTATTTGATGAAATTCACATCTAACCCAGTAAATCATCTTCAGACTTTTTTCCAGAACTCATTTGGCAAAGCTTCCTTCTGAAATCATATTCTCCTCTCTTTTTGGTATACATAGAGTGAACATTTCATTTTGCACACTTGGGCTGTCTCACTTGGATCAAGTTTACTTCTTATGCATTATTTATACCACCTCAACATGTCCCAACATGAAATTATCATCTAAATGTTCATTCCCAAGTGTAATGTCTTCATTGCTTAGTATGTACTAATTCTCTTAAAATTGCAATTTTTCTCATTAAAAATAACTAAATCACCTTCCTCTTTTTCAATCCTTGGCACACAATTTAAAGAGATCAAGCCTTTTTTGCCTTGAACATAGCACACTAGTCAGAATTCCATGTCAGGAATTAAGAGAGGCACCATCCTCTTGGATGTAAACCCAGTTAAGAGCTCTGCAAGGTGCACAGGACTCAATAATTCCCCAGCAAGGCCACCTCCTGTGCTGTCTGGGTGTCTGTTAAGTAGTTGTGGCACTAGCTTGATTAAAACATGCAAGTTGCAAAGGGAATGGAAATGCCTGAGTCCTCATTTGCAGCTGACTTGACTGGGAGTTACCTCCCTGCCCCTGGAGTGCATGAATGCCTCAGATACTCTGATACCTGAGACACTGCACACCAGCTCCACAGCACGTTCCCAGCTCTCTTTAATTAGCAAAGAAAGTTCTTTTTTTTTCTTTTTTTTCCCCCTTTTTTTCCATACCTAATGACTGAATACTTGTCAACCTGCAACACATTCCCACCAGTGACTAAGGTTATTGTTTTAACAGAAGGGCAACTTATGTGGCAGTCTTCCATGGAGCTTGTAAATCAGGATTACTGGTGTAGAGGAAAATGTATCACCTGAGTGTAGGATAAAGAGAGTATAAAAAAATATTTTCCTTTTGGTAGCTCTGTCAATAAAGGGCTTTTAAATAAAATCAAGAAAATGATACAGGTCTTTGCAGTTTTCCTGTGAAGTAATTACAGCTGTACATCCTTTATTTTAATGTAATTTCTAATGAAAATTAACCATTCTTAAATATTGATTGCTTTTCTATATCATTAGAGCTAATGAATTGAGCATTTCTATGGTCAAAAATGGAATATTTTTAACTAAAAGATGTTATAACTAAGTGCCATCAGTTATCACATCAGCTATTTTATATATTATTTAGGAAAAAAAGTCAATGCTGGATTATTTGTGAGCCCAGCATCTTTCTGTAACTTTTTAGAATGAAATAGATTGGTCTGTTGAAAAATTAAGCCTTGTGTCTGCAGGTGGCAGTGTTTCCCTTCAGGAGAAATAACAATCCCACACTGAGATCAAGAGTCCAGCACATCCTGGAGAATCTGCTGAATTTATGCAAGGGACACAGCTCCTAAGGAATGTAATTAAACTGAACATATGTACAATATACACTCTAAACCCACGGATATGGTTTCTCTGGAATAGTTTCTGCTATAGCATTTCTGTTTGGAGGGCAAGTAATTGAAGAATGTGAAGATCAAGAATCTTCAACAGATTTTCATAGATAAAGATTTAATGAATTAATGGATTTAATATCTTAATTGACAAAAAAAAAAAAAAAAGTTTTTCAAGCTCCAAAAGAGTGTAGAATTCACCAATCAATACTAAATCCCACCCAAGGGGTTATGCAGACAGCTTCATTTGGGGCACACCATGTAATTCAGCACATTTCTGTTGTCTTGGCACACCAGTCCACTATACATTCATCTTGACCTCAGACCAGCTTCTTGAATATTCAGGATAACTGGCAGCTTCACAGCACATTTTAGCTCTCATAGTGCAGATATTGTAGATGTAACAATGAGGGAACTGTGATAATGTTTTAGTGTTGGTACTGGAAAGTGCCTATCACAAATCAATGTACAGATTTCCAGTTGGTGATGGCACAAAGTGAAGGCCAAGTAATCAGCTTTACTCTTGAAACTGCTACACATTTGGAATTGCAGAACTGTGCATTAATTTGCTGTTTAGCAGTGTGGAAATAGGACACAAGCAACTTTTTACTGAGGAACAGAAGCTGAAGTTGTTACTCACAAAGCCCTTCTGCTTCCTCACAAGAACTGGGACTAAGTAAACCACACTTCTAACAACTGACTTGCTAATTACAGTGTAATGCAATAAAACAAGGAGGACATGAGTGAATTGTACTCACCTTTGTCACTGCTCTGTGACAGCATTTGAGACACAGGGTGATCACAAGCCTCCTTATTCCAGGGAACAGCAGCCTCAGACTCCCAAACTTTGACACTCCTGGTGTTCTTGGCCTGAAATTTAAACCATCATCTTGGTCACAATCAGCATGTAGAAGCAAGAAGAAATATCTCTTCAGAACAATATGTAAATATACTGTATATCAGATGATTAAGCACCATCATGTCAAACCCAACCATGCAATATGTGACTGAAAAGATTTCCTAAAATTCTATTAACAGGAAACCTTCATTTCAACACTAAATGTAAAAATATTATTGATATGTAAATATTAGAAGCTTAGAAGCACAGTCTCTATGAGAAGACTTGACCAACCTGCAGATGATTTGGCAGGTTATTAGATAAGGTAGGTAAAAGGTGTTATCAATTACTAGCATTATTATTTATTAGCCTCAAAAGCAGTTAAAATCTCATCCCCATTTCCAAGCAAATAATAGTCACATAATAAGATTTTACAATAAGGTACCACTTAAATGTGCCTTTATTGTAAAAGTCCATTTATTATAAGGATTCTGCATTGCAAGAACTATGTGGAAGAGCTCAACACATTTTCTAAGCACTAAAAGCTCACAGCAGCTGTACAAGTCATAAATTCACTCTATTTTGTAATTTTTAGAATAGATAAGGCAATATCTCTGCCATCAGGAACTGGACAAGCTAAGCCTTAGGAGATTTCATCTTCATTCCTATTGTCTGGCAACACAACCCTCAGAACATAAACAACCATTTCCGTATATAAATATAAATATTTTTACTTTAAGTTTCCTTCTGTGTTTTTTTTCCTGTTCCTTTCTCAAAGTGTTTCTAAGTGCTTTACATGAAAGAAAACAAGTTTCTGCATACCAAAATAGAGACCAACTATGGATGTGTGTAACTTAAGGAGTTCCAATTTCAGGTAGAAACTGAAAAAAAAAGTGGTTTTAGAGCCTCCAAAAAGAAACTATGTTCTTCTTGATGTCACAAGAGCATCACTCAGCAAATGCAAAATTAGATAAACAGAAACAGCAGCAGCAGAAGAAAAGGAGTGTTGGCCTCAGGGGAAATTAAAGGAGAAGTGCTATTCTCTAGCTGCACAGATCCTCATTAAAGCCACTGAAAAATGCGTTTAAGGACATGTCTCAGTCTGCTACTTTTTCAACGTATAGCTCTTGCCTGCTGTTGTTGTTTCTCTAGAGGCCCCAGTGAAAAGTATCCTAGAGTTTCCAATTCTTTGGGGCCATTTCCACCCTGCTTCCATTCCTGAGTAATTCTGTTTGAACTGCTGCTGTAAGATTCCATTTCAGTTCCCTGCTTTTGCCAGTAGCCCCGAAGAAAAGCAGAGCAGAGTAACCAAGGCAGGGCAAGGGGAACCTCACTGCTCGGTGAGGACACAGAGAGGGGCTGAAGGGGCAGGGAAGGGGACACACCAAAGTCCCACTCACTTCAGCAAGAACCTACTGGTAGATCTTTAACATCTTGTTACAGTTCCATGGTATTTTGGTGTTTTTTTTTCAATTAGAAAATCTGCAAAGGACTGTTCCCCAGATCTGGCATCCCATGCTCAGACTTTGGTCCTCCAGCCTGATCCACTTTCTGATCAGACATCTGAGTGCTACCCCAGCCAGGTCACAGCCAGACTCTTCCTTTTGTGGCCTTTGTGGGCTGAGAGTTGTGAATCTGCACCTCTGAGCAACCTGCTAACCTCATACCTCTCAGGTAAAGTAGAAATAAAGTTTATTTTCAATACACAAACACAACAGGTTACTAGTTTGCATAGATAGAATTAAAGGCTCACACAAAAACCCCAACCCCAACAGTTTCAAATGAAAGTAAAAGCATTTCAATATTACTGTGCTTTTATCAACTAGGAAAGGTCTCAAACTTTCTTTACAGCAGTTTTGGTTGTGTATCTTGTGCAGTCTATTGAGTGAATGTGTTCCCAGAGCTCTAAATTGAGATTTATTTGTCCTTTTGCTAATCATGAATCAACCTTCTTTTAGATCAATTAACTAAATCACTTTGGAGGCAGCTCGATGCATTCTTTATGGATGTAAACCATTGTTCTTTATTGCCCATAATATCTCTCCACCCCAATAAATACAATTAATAACCTACTTGTTCACTACTGTTTGTAACTTCCAGTGTTTCACAGCAATTCATTTCTTATGACTTGCTAACAAAAATAGATTTGAGTAAAACATCAATATTAATATGTGCTTACATTCTCCCTTCTGTTCTTTCAAAAGTACTTATTTTTCACAACGAACTTTAGAATGGTATTACTCATGTCACTTATAGAACCTCAATGCTTTTTGAAAAAACTCTTTACAAGTAAAAATATGTTACTGCTGCAATGAGTATGGTGGGGGTTTTTTTTCATGTAGCATACATAAAAACCACAATAAATTTCAAGTTGCTACTCTGTCCCTATTAGAAAACCTATTTCATTACAGTATTTATTAGCACAGGGAAGTGTCTGGTCCTAATTTCATCCACATATTCAGCAGGACAGGGCCCCTGATCCATTACATTTCCTGTAATAGCACCTATATCCTTCCTTTTGTTAAAAATCATCCTGAGATGATAATTATTCTAGCTGAGGGCCAGGGATTCAATAACAGCTGAGACAAACCACGGCCTGCCAAGAGCTGGGCTGCTTTGCTCCGAGTGCATCTGAGTCAATTTACATTTAATGAAACAGGCCAAAGGCTCTCTGGCCACCTCCAAAGGGGATCCAGCAGCCCCACGATCCGTGCTGTCATGTTAGCTCAGTTTTGAACTTGTATGTGAGCCCAAATCCCTCACTGCACACACTGTGTTGATTTGTAGTGGAGTTTGATCCTGGGAGGGAGCCAGCCCCGGCCTGGCAGCGAAGCTGTGCCCACTAATGAGGCCGGCTCACCGGCCTGCCCCAGGAGCCACCTGACTGACAGGCAGCCCTGGCAACCTGGCCTCTTGAAAAGTGGCTTCAGTGCTTCCCCCAGGCCCTGAGCAAACCTGCCCTGTGTTTCCCAGCCCTTCTGTATCGTGCAGAGCCCCTGCCCCAGCGTGGGGAGCTCTGCCAGTCCCAGACGCTCTGGTAGCCGCTCACACGGGACCCTGCCCGTGTCACCCACACTGGTCCTGCCACTGCCAGCACTGGTGGCTGCTGGGCCTGTGGGCAGCATGGCTGGCAGGGAGCTGAGGGCAGAGCTTCTCAGCTTATCAAGGGGTTTGACCCTTTTTGGGGGGCTTGGGTTGGGAAGCCAGACTCCCATCTCAGATGAGAAGCCGCCGAGGGCTGAAGAAATGGGCCCCGTTTGGCAGCAAGAGGTGCTGCAGAAAGCTGCACTCACCCTCAACCACCAGCAGCAGAACTCCAGGCAGCCAGAGAACTGCTCAGGGTCACCGTGAGGAACTCGAGTGAAGGCTGCTGCCAAGCTGGCAGTGGTACTGGGTGCAGGGGAGGCAGGGCTGCCCTGCTGGCCTCTCAGGAGAGCCTGGGGCTGCCCAGGGCAGGATGCCACCGGCTCCAGCCGCTCTGCCAGGGCCCCTCCGCTCACGGGCCACGCTGCTCACCTCGGACTGGGATGGAGCACATCTTGGCAGGAAGGAGGAAACATGGCCTGGCAGAGAGGAGTGAGGGGGAAAGTGTGAGGAGCAGCCCCGGGAAAAGCAAGGCTAGGATGGGAGGAGGAGGAAAAGGAAGTGGGGGAGGAAGAGGAGGAGGAGGGGGAGACAGGAGGTGCTCCAGGCCCAAGGCAGAGATTCCCCTGCAGAGACCACAGAGGAGCATTTCCCTGCACCTGTGGAGGAGACTTTTCCAACTGTGACAGCCATTGAGAAGTGATCTTTTGGTCTTTACCTTACCCC
Organism: Ceyx cyanopectus; assembly: GCA_013401355.1. Taxonomy (NCBI): domain Eukaryota; kingdom Metazoa; phylum Chordata; class Aves; order Coraciiformes; family Alcedinidae; genus Ceyx; species Ceyx cyanopectus. Next base: position 15,868 of record VYZU01014809.1, on the reverse strand, counting down.
ACAAGCTTTTCCATGGCATTTTCTCACTGTATGCAGCTGAGGGGAGTGTGGGTGGGCAGCTGGCCAAGGACAACTCACCACAGAGGAGAATCTAGAAGTTCACAGCGTGTGGAGAACCAACCAGGGAAGGTGGAGCATCAATTCCTGGTCCATGTGCCATTTTCACCAGTGCAGGTGCCTCCCAGGTACCCTTCACTTGCCTTGTCTGCAAGAGACAAGACACTCACTGTGGATCAAGAGCAGCCAACATCTTTAGGATTTATTCTATAAATCTCTTTGCAGAAGGCTGGGCTGCCTGTGGTAGACTCTGTGACAGGTTGCAAGTCCAATTTATTTCACTCCTGCCAAAATGCCATGCAAACATAGCTTGGCCTGTCAGCTCCTGCAGGTAAGGGATGAGAAAAAGAAGGTAAATCTTGTGTAGTATGAAACAGAAAATCTGCTCCCTTCAAATATTGCTAAGATTATTTTGCCAACATATTCATATACATTACTCCATATCATTGTCACTGCCAAAATCCTTTCTTTATTTGAAGGTAAATTACTTTATGATCTTCACTAAGGTTGCACTGAAAACTGAATTTAATGTGGATGGTTATTTTACTGTTTTATTCCTTTTTTTTTTTAAGTAATAAATCTAATGCTTCCATTTCAAATAACCACACTCTGAGGGTTCAACAAGTACTTCTTCTTAACAAACTTCCAGGCTGGAAAAAGTTGTTATTCTAATTCTCCATTCTATGAAATGAAAAGGAAACAGGAGCCTGTGTGTTCATTTCATAACATTTTATGGGACTTTTTAGAATTCTGTGGCATCTGAAAACAAAATCATTCATCAAAATAGACGTACAACAGATTTTATTTCTCATGACAAAATAACCTGCTAAAAATAGCAGCCCTCAAAGATATTGTTGGGTTCAACACAAAATTGCCTACATATTCTTGAAAGAACAGACTGCAAAACTGTTCCTGTGTGTAATCCAACTGCATGGTAAAGCTGCTGTCAATTGAGTCCAAATGAAAAAGTCAAGTTTTTTTCCCACATAATAAAATACCAACAATAATAACAATAATATAGGGTAGAGCTGGAAAACATGGAATTCTCTCTGTTGGCTCCATTGAGACATCTGCATGAATAAAGAATTGTACTTTTTTCAGATACTCTTTGTCGTCTCCCTTTCCCAAAGCTATAAGGCTCTGGAGATTACTAACTTTTCCAGTTAATTAACCTAATTCATCATGCAATTTTTATGTCAAATATTACCCTATTCTTAACTCCCATTTCAAAGACTCATTCAAGAATATATTCATTTTCTCATTTAACTTGTATATTTTCCTGTTTTACTTTTTCTTGGTATTTTGAGGCTTATTTTTTCATATGGCTAAAACATTCTCTAAAAAATAGCAAATACCAGAGATCACTTGACTGTTTCCCATAGGAACAGAGCAGCTCATATATATTCAAGCATTGGTCAATGCCCCAGATTGTATTTAATGTTGGCCTTTATTGTCTTGTATACAGAGTTCTACCCAGTATCAATGAAACATTTTCTTCAGCTGTTTTTTTTCTTTAATCAATAATGAGAAAATCAGTCCACTTAGTGTCAATCCTTAATAAAACTCTACAATCAGAAACACACCGATTATTACATTATTTTTTTTTTTAATTTCACTTGGAATTTGTCTATTTACTTCAGTGGCTTTGATTGAAAATGGATCCTATCTATTTATTTAAATAATTTACAGACACTTTTCTGCCTGAGCCAGGTTTTAGTGGGGTTGTTATGAAGGGTAGAACTGCAAGCCAACTGCTCTGCGTGCTGTTTAGCTGAATAATAGCAGAAGAAATAGAGGAAAAAACAACACATGCATCTCGTGCTTCATTGCTTTGTACAAACACTACAGAGAGAAATATCAAAGGTAACGTTAAGATGGATTTCAAACTGATCACAGAATTGGAAAGTTCACTGGCATGCTGTAAACTTTTCAGATGGCTCTGGGGCACCACTGCAGAAGTAAGATAAAAGAACAGAGATGATTATCTATTCTTCTAAAAGAATCCTTCACCTGCAAGATGTCAGAAGGTTCTTGACCATGATCACTATTTTGCAGCTTTGATGCCTATCAATAGTAAGTAGATAAGACATTTTTGATTTTCAATGAAGCTTTCTTCTTTTGTTTTGCTTGTGGAGTTTCTTTGTGAAGCCCATTGGTATTTACACTGTTGGTACAATTTGTAGCATATTTGCATGCTGTAGTTGGTGATTTGTTTTGCTGAAAAACTCCACGATGTAATAATTTATTGACTTCTCTTACCAAAAGCACTAAGTTTCTAATTATTATTCACTTTTTCTACATCTTTTTTTTCCCCTTCCCAGATAATTTCTCTAAAATACAAACCAGAGAATCTCTGGGCAGATATTTCACAGAACAGACTGGACAGCAGTTGAAAGAATTAATCTTTTCTGAGCAAGAATAATCTTTAGGTTCATCTGGTGGTGTAGTGGTATTAATTCTGTGATACACGTTCAGTCCTAAGAGAACTTTTCCAGGTTATAAACTTAAGCATGATAAAAGGCCAATGTTCTCAGACTCTAGGAGGATTTTTCTTCATCTCTGAAGACCTACCTCCTAGTTAGGCAGTCTTGTGATACCTGTCTGCTGGAAAATTTGCCTTTTCTCCTGCTTCTAATTGACTGCTTCACTCTGAGGAGCAGCAGCAGGGAGCTCTCAAAGGTGGGCAGTGCTGTCTGCCTGCTGCTGGAGGCTAACAAAGAGCCCACAGCTCTCTGTAGGCACCTCTCCTAGCATCCTGAATGCTGAGAGGAGATAGTGCTATTGGTAGGAAAATAGTTCTGGAGAGTGCAGCAGGGTTTAATCACCCTTTCATCTGAGAATCTCATTGTTTGCACTGTTCTCTTCTGTCCATGACAAACCCCAAGGGGAGGGCACTGTCACTGAAATAGTACTGGAGACTTTGCACAGTGCCATTTACAGGCATTTTTAGTTTATTTTTTTTTTAATTCAGATCATTAAGACTTACCAATCAATCCTTCAGAGCACAGTGCAAAAGCCAGAGAACACCCAGAATAAATCCAGCTTACATCTACACCAGATGTGGTGATCCCTGGCACTCTGTTATTGCTGCAGAGAGCAAGAATGGGACTCATCTGATTAGAGCCACTAACAAAACTCTCAACATCAAAACTGGTGAGGTTGGCAAAAGCTCTGCCAGGATTTTACCTCTGCAGTCAGCACGTGGGATTTGCATTTTCACACAATGCAGGAGGCAACACCTTTTTTAACCTGATGTTCTTGAAAATCAAGCAAGTCCCTTTTCAGCCAAATCTATTTGGATTTACAGAAGTTTCAGACTGAGTCTCTTCTCTACTTGGGAAACATGTTTGCTGCTACTATTTCATCATGTTGTATAAAAAGTTTGAACAACAGCTCTCTACCCTGAACTCCAGTGGCTGGATTCATTGTGTTTATAGGTTAAAGCTCCATTAGGGAGCCAAACACAGAAACATTAGATGGAGCTTTTTATTTCTATTTGTACTTACATTTTATTTCTGTATTTTACAATGAAGTTACTACTTCACCCACATCAACAATTAGAAAACATCAGATATCTGTGGCTTTATTGTCACTCACCCACTGTTTTCCTGCTTGTGGAAGTCTCTTGGCTCTGACACTGATAAATACCCTAGAATAAACTGTTTCTATATTTAAATCTATAAGCACTACATGGTTAGCAATAACTGTTACAAGTATTGATTTTATCTTTCTCAGTTCAGGATAGTAATTCCATTTTCTGATTGAAATTTTGCTCAAACATTAAATTAGAAGGTGTAGAAATGCAACCCATTGTTGAAAAGTAATTTGGTATGTTTTTAGCCTTTTTTTTTTTTTCACTTGAGAACTATTAGCAGCATAACTACTTCTTGCTTAGTGCTTGTAAATCAGCAACCACCCTGAAAAGCAACATTCTCCTGTGATGGAAGCAAAATCAAGTGCTTAAGATTAAAATTCTTCTATGTTGGCCCACTAAGTGAATTGAAAATGGAAAATATATAGCAAAAAAGAAGGAAATAAACTATGGGTTCAATGTACTACACAACTTCTGGAGTGAATTCACTGGTAATGAAAACCAGCCTGCCATTTTCAGGGGTATTTCTGTTTGCAGCTCCTGTTTCTTGAGTGACCTCTCTGCCTTACCCTCAAACCCAGCAACTGCTTCAGTGTTGGATATTAAAGATTATGGAAATTATTTGAAATCCTCAATTGGGACCATGGAATTGAGCTGGATTGTTTTCTAGTAAATAGTGGCAATTTTATTTATTTACAGCAATGTACTCTTCTCATTTTCAGTTTTGGTAGAAATGCACTTTGGGTCAATTTTATTGACAGAACTAAAGGAATAGATGATATATCTGTTTACAAACCTGGTATTATTAAGTATTTTAATAGTTATTGTATATACATCATTGATATAAACAAATGAGACCAGGAACCATAAGAGTAACAGATCTGCTAAGGGCTGTTTGTTCCTTGTGACAGAACTGCTTACACCTTTACCTAGGAGAAGTAAAAAATAAACTCACTCCCCACACTTAAAAATATCTGTTCCCTAGAATTGTCTACTCAAATGTGTTTTTACAACCCTACCAGATTTAAAGATAAAATGATACTCCATTTAAGTTAGGTCTTGGTCTGCACCAAGAAATCAGAAAAAAACATTCTTCTAAGCCAAATATGAAGATAGTATTTCCCATTTAAGCACCACAGACCACATTCATATATGCCCTTAAATGACAACAAGCAATCTAAAAAACCTTATTACCCTACAGCAGTGATGTCTTTAATTTTAATAAAAATATAACCATGACGTGCCTGACCTTATGAATAATATTGATGTAATAATTTTAAATATTATTTTAATGTCATAGTGGGAAGAGCAGCCTAACTGGACTCATAATGAATACAAACTAGGAAATTCTGCAATTTNATACTTGACTAAAAAATACAAGGCAGAAACAATGCAATTATTTATCAGTATTTTGTACAGTAAAAGCTGATTTCTTGATCTGATTTTCTTTCTTGCAGACCTCAGTGAGCTCAGATCCCAGTGATATGCAGTTCTCAGTTATGAAGACTGATGAAAGAATATCAACCAGGGAAAGCACAGTAAGAAGTGTTAATCTGGTGTTTCATGGGTTCTGCTGGCAACCAGTATGGGCCAGGAAGTAGCTCATTCCTCCTTGACTTAAAATATGGTGTTGAAGATTTATTTTTCTGTGTTCTCCAAAACTTTCCTTTCAAGTAAAGCCACATATCTTTGCTCATTAAGGATGAGAGACAGCAGAGTGGTTGTGCAGTGGCAGCTAACATAATAGGTGGAGATGTGTGCAGAGGCTTTAAATACACAAAATATAAATATACAACAGTATATGCAGTGTGACAGATGGAAATGGAGCAGGATAGTTAAATTGCAGAGGTGCTGCCTTTCAGAGGGCAGTTTTGGGAACAGACTCTGCAAAGATTTGCACTTTGGAGGTCCCTTCCAGCCCTAAACATTCTCTGATTCTCTGATTTTAACATGATGTTGTTCTTACCAAGTTACTTTTTCTTGTGTTGATTGGCAGGTCAGTGCAGTGGTTGGCAAGAAGACACTCTTCCTTTTTAATTTGAATGATCCTGATAACCCAATTGATCTGAAATTTCAGCAGCCTTATGGCAGCATTGTCACCTACAAATGGTGAGCAGAGCTTTATTAATGAAGCATTCTAGATTAACAAGATGATTTATGAGTGAACACTGGGCACAAACATGGCTTTGTCCTTTAAGAATCTTCAGTTGTTTTCCCTTAATCTATATTAGACTATATTGTTCCACATTATATCTATAAATTCCCATAATTTATAAATGTAAATAAAATTAATAAATGTAAATAATATTTATAAATAAATATAAAATATACTGATTATTTTTCCCCCCAGTGATTTAATTAGTACCTAACAGCATGTCACTGTCAAATCCTAGTGAAGACATCAGGATTTTTTGCTTCTGTACCAAGTCACTGTTGCCCTTGCTGAAGTTACCTCATGTTTAAAAGGGACTCTTATTCCTTAATATTTACTTGTATATTTCATATTTACAAAACCTTCTATCACAGTCAAAACAGAGCTCACCTATCTAAAACCAGAAGATGAGATAGAAACTTGTTTTACTCAAATCATCTTTAATATGAAGATATTTGAACACTGTTGATTTTCTCAAGTAAATTGCTTGAGAAAAATTACATTAAAAAGTGCCAAAGGTTCTTGAAGTACTCAGGCTTAAAATGTGACTTTTCAATTAGCACGACAATAGTGTCAGTGTTAATAATCACTAAGCAGAATTAGAGAGGACATCCTGAGGCTCTGGAAATGTCTTCATGTGGAAGAGTTTCAAGCATAGTACATACTCATCTAAAAATATTAAAAAATAAAAGAGCCTAAAAATTGCCCAAAATATGCTGGCTTTTCCAAACACNAAAAATATAACCATGACGTGCCTGACCTTATGAATAATATTGATGTAATAATTTTAAATATTATTTTAATGTCATAGTGGGAAGAGCAGCCTAACTGGACTCATAATGAATACAAACTAGGAAATTCTGCAATTTTATACAGTGCCTGGAAGAACACTAGCAGAGAGAGCAAGGAAAGTGTCCTCTTTGACCCTACCTCTGCACCAGCCCTTGCCAAATTAAGGATGTAAAATGTTTAAATAAGACACAGGGTACACACAGTCCTCCTCCAAAAATAACAGAGGAAAAAAATAACTTTTCTGCATTGCAAATCCAGAATTCTATGTTATGTTAAGGAACTGACATGTGCTCCCATTGACTTTGGTAATATAGAATCTGTATTTCACCCAAGTAATTTATAACTCTCTTTATTAATGATGACAAGTAACAGTATATCAGCTCCACTGCAATAAGAATCACTGGCTGCTCACAGACACTCAGTGCTTATAAAACCTCTGACAGAAATCCACTTACTCTGCTCTCTCACTATTACCTTCTGCTTGCTCCTCTCTCTCATTAACTATACTCCTTTCTCTGCTTCAAACAGGAGTTCTTCTTTCAGGGGCTTGTCTGATTTGAATACAGAAAAGATAAAAAGGGCCAGAGAAAAGGACTCCAATATCCACACCATCAAAATCTCTCTATGCACATCTCATATGTTGCAGGTTTTAGTCAGATGAAAAAAAAGAGGTTTCCTTAGTTTGCATGCACTTCTCATTAATCAGGTCCCAAAACATCCCTATTTGCAATAACCAAACATTCTGGCAACAAAAAAAAATGCTACAGGCTGTTCATGGATCTCTACACTGGCTTTTATATTCACTGTAAAATCCAGATAACAACAGAATGGAAAAAAAAAAGCAAATAACATTGATGAGAACTAAAAAGGTACAGGACCTCTACATTTTAAACCACAGAAGGAGGAAAGAGATTGAGCCTGATCCATTGCAGTGTAAAGAAGGGAGAAGAGCAGGAATGAAAGGAACTAAATGAGGAAAGATGGATTTTCCTTTGTGTAAAATACATATTTGTTGGACAAAGAGGTTGGCAGTGCAACAGGTTGTGAAGCTGCATGAGAAATGTTTCTGTGAATTCAGGGTCCTGCCCTTGGGAATGAGAACAAGGATTATTAGCTGACACAGTCCCACCTTGGAGGACACCATTTACTAGGCAGCATTTGCAGCACAGGTCTCTTTCTTTTGGTTAATGGGGATGGTTTTCTCTAACGACCAAACCAGTTGCACACATATTCACTATACTAGTGCAAAGGAGACACTCTGATCTCCCCAAGCATCCTTATGTTCCTAGCTGGTACAGAAGGGGTAAGTAAGGACACTATGGCCTTGTCTGCTGCTAATGAGACACACTCATGTTTTCCCCCCAGTGATTTAATTAGTACCTAACAGCATGTCACTGTCAAATCCTAGTGAAGACATCAGGATTTTTTGCTTCTGTACCAAGTCACTGTTGCCCTTGCTGAAGTTACCTCATGTTTAAAAGGGACTCTTATTCCTTAATATTTACTTGTATATTTCATATTTACAAAACCTTCTATCACAGTCAAAACAGAGCTCACCTATCTAAAACCAGAAGATGAGATAGAAACTTGTTTTACTCAAATCATCTTTAATATGAAGATATTTGAACACTGTTGATTTTCTCAAGTAAATTGCTTGAGAAAAATTACATTAAAAAGTGCCAAAGGTTCTTGAAGTACTCAGGCTTAAAATGTGACTTTTCAATTAGCACGACAATAGTGTCAGTGTTAATAATCACTAAGCAGAATTAGAGAGGACATCCTGAGGCTCTGGAAATGTCTTCATGTGGAAGAGTTTCAAGCATAGTACATACTCATCTAAAAATATTAAAAAATAAAAGAGCCTAAAAATTGCCCAAAATATGCTGGCTTTTCCAAACACCTTTTTCTACCCTTTTTTTTTTTACATTGATTATCCACCTTTCTTGTCCTTCTAAACCTGTTCTTGCTCTTTCTCCACTACCTTGGTGGATTCACTCCTTTTTCATCCAATCACTACCTTTTGACATCTGGGTTTTTTCACTTTAAAACTGTCCAATCACAATATATCCTCCACTCTTCTCTAAATATTTCATTAGCTCTTCATTAGGAACTGTTTTAATTACTATCTACTCCATGAACTGCTTTCTTCAGTGTTTGCTGAACTGCTACAAACACCTCTTTCTGCTTTTCTTTCCCCACCAAAAATCTCTGGTCTCTGCTGTTTTTATTGCTCCTGTTTATCTTCCACTGTACCCTCAGTATGTTAATTCAGTTGTTGTTCAGCTGGCCAATATCTCACCCAGCAAACAGCACAGTATCTCTGGAAAAATGAGGGCTTCTTGGTGCATTTGTTTAACTACTTTTATCTTACCTTCCTAAGAAAACAAGTGCATTTATCAGATCTCTCCTCTAAATAATTTTGAAATTACTCACCAATATCAAACAAATAAGCAGCTGGAAAAGAAGAAAACTCAAAGACAAAAAGATCTATGAGCTTTACAGAAATCTGTGGCCACAACAGTAGGAGATACAAATTAGTCCTTGCAGTGAAGGCAGATGAGTGGATCTTAATCACTTTTGTCATTTGGCCCACACAAATAAAAAAAAAAAAAGAAGAAAAAAAAAAAAAAAACTAAAAGACAAAAAGATCTATGAGCTTTACAGAAATCTGTGGCCACAACAGTAGGAGATACAAATTAGTCCTTGCAGTGAAGGCAGATGAGTGGATCTTAATCACTTTTGTCATTTGGCCAGTGAAAGAACTGGGAATACTGAGGAAAAACTGAGGATATTTCAATGGGAAACTTTTTTTGGCACAGGTGACCTAGTGTCTAGAGGGCTGTTTATGTGTATCTGTATCTGTCTGTCCATCTGCCTGACAGTTAAAAAATTATTCCAGGCAAAAAGATTATCTGATCAAAACAATGAAATGAATTTTAAGAAGGTAACAGAGAAAAAATCTGTGTGTAAAACTTATAAAGAACCCCCGAGTTAAGCCAAACAATTCCCAGCTGATAACTTCATTGATTCTAACAGATTAAAGGCTTTTAATAAGGTGGAAAGAGAGAAAAGAAAACATTTCACACAAAAGCAATAGGGAGAGAGTACCAAACAGGCATTTTTCCCACAGCCATGACTGAATTAACTTGAGCTGAGTCCAGGTACCTGAACTCACAGAGTGATAAACAAATGACTGAGAACTTCTCTGATTAATTGCCATCTTGTTTTAGGGGCAATGATTGTTCTGGACCTCTTGTGAAAATAAGTATTTTTAAAATGACTCTATATAATTATAATACTAACATTCTTCTTACTTTGGACTAAACTTCTTAGAAGGATTTGCATACAGAACTCACCTGCAAAATATCATCTCCCTGGACAATTATCATCTCTCTGAGTGGTCTGGTTGACAAATAACCTACATGTGAACACTGAAAGTAAATTATAAATGCTTATAACTGGAATTATTAAGGATTGGGGATGGTCAAGACATTTATTTCTGCCTCCAACAGCCAAACTCCATTTCTCTCCTTTCTACAATTCCAACTGGAGCTACAGGACTCTGGCTGCCCTGTATCCCTGGATAATCAGACCCAGACCAGCAGAAATTCAAACCTGTCACAACAAGTCTACCTTCACATTTTCTTACAGATGAAAAGACCAGGAGTCTGGCAGCACAGCATGAAGGAGAATATATTGTAACAGAAGAAATTCTAGGTGACTCTCCTTGCAGCAATTCTGTGTTTTGTCTAGTGACAGCCAGGAACCTTGTGAAAACTATGGAAGGCCATGTTCCTGTCTGTGTCTAGAGCTGTTCACACCAGCTACCTCCTCCTGAAAACCTTTTTTCTACTGAACCATTCCCTCTCAGACAAACCTGACTGCAATTATTCACCTGCTCTCAGCAGCTGATACCACCTCTCACATCTGGACACTCCTGCAATGGTTTCTATTTGTGCAGAGCTTGGTGCATCAGAATTGAGTTTGCCCTGAATGTCAGGATTGACAAATACATTAATTTTGCTACAAAGATTGTTTCTCAAGCAACATGTATATTTGATAGATAGCTGGATCCCTGAAACATTTAAGGCCCTTTTGGAACACAGAACAGCTGGAAGGAAAAGAAATTGCCAATCTTGTAGGTCTTTGTTCACATCCAGCTATGCAGCTTGGTGACACTGCATAGCTCAAATGCTTTCCCTGAAAGCTGACATTTTGCTTGTGCCAGCTCAAAATAAACTGGAGATTCTTGCTGAAAGGATATACTGAAAGGTCATGCCTCAGTGTGAAAGACCTGGTAGAGAGGAGATATTGGGAAGCTGAAACTTAAAGCTATTTTATCTGTCCTTTGGTTAAGGAAGAATATGAAATTTGACACATACAAATATGGGCTTTACAGAGTGGCTTCCTATATCTAGGATATAAACCATTTGTCCAGCTTAGTGGGGTCACATGCATTCATAACAAGCTTTTTCTTTGTTTGCTATTTCCCAAGCCATGTACTAAGAAGTATCAACAGTGAGATTTTTCAGTTTTGTATAATATGAACACATTACAGGAGAGACAGTCCCCTTGAGACCCATGAAGTACACCTGCTCAGCAATTTCTTTTCACATTCACACTTGTCAGTTGTATTCTTTCCAATCTATTCAACCTGTGTCATGCTAATTTTATATCATTGGAGTGTCTTGAAATCTCATGAGGTACTCAAGCAAATACCTGCTCTACAGAATGTGTGCATTATACCATCAAATTTCCCTGTCTCCCCTCCTTGAAAACAGCCATGTCTTCCAGAACTGCTTCATCAAAATCAGAACTGTTGCCAACTAGAACCAAACATGGGACAGGAAAAGAGTCCTGAACTTTTTCACACTGGGAAAAAAAAGATCTTAATTCAATAGAAATGAATTTTCACCCATTTGCTGCCAGCTAAGGTGGTGAGACACCAGCTCTCTGCAAGGGAGAGAAAAGTGATGTTATCCCACATGTCACAGGTGACTGTAGGCCAGGGTAGATACCTTTGTTCCAACATTTCCTTCAGAGTCCTTTTTTCCTCAGATTATTTATGTTCATTTCCATAGAGCTCTCTTTTCTANCAGTGAAAGAACTGGGAATACTGAGGAAAAACTGAGGATATTTCAATGGGAAACTTTTTTTGGCACAGGTGACCTAGTGTCTAGAGGGCTGTTTATGTGTATCTGTATCTGTCTGTCCATCTGCCTGACAGTTAAAAAATTATTCCAGGCAAAAAGATTATCTGATCAAAACAATGAAATGAATTTTAAGAAGGTAACAGAGAAAAAATCTGTGTGTAAAACTTATAAAGAACCCCCGAGTTAAGCCAAACAATTCCCAGCTGATAACTTCATTGATTCTAACAGATTAAAGGCTTTTAATAAGGTGGAAAGAGAGAAAAGAAAACATTTCACACAAAAGCAATAGGGAGAGAGTACCAAACAGGCATTTTTCCCACAGCCATGACTGAATTAACTTGAGCTGAGTCCAGGTACCTGAACTCACAGAGTGATAAACAAATGACTGAGAACTTCTCTGATTAATTGCCATCTTGTTTTAGGGGCAATGATTGTTCTGGACCTCTTGTGAAAATAAGTATTTTTAAAATGACTCTATATAATTATAATACTAACATTCTTCTTACTTTGGACTAAACTTCTTAGAAGGATTTGCATACAGAACTCACCTGCAAAATATCATCTCCCTGGACAATTATCATCTCTCTGAGTGGTCTGGTTGACAAATAACCTACATGTGAACACTGAAAGTAAATTATAAATGCTTATAACTGGAATTATTAAGGATTGGGGATGGTCAAGACATTTATTTCTGCCTCCAACAGCCAAACTCCATTTCTCTCCTTTCTACAATTCCAACTGGAGCTACAGGACTCTGGCTGCCCTGTATCCCTGGATAATCAGACCCAGACCAGCAGAAATTCAAACCTGTCACAACAAGTCTACCTTCACATTTTCTTACAGATGAAAAGACCAGGAGTCTGGCAGCACAGCATGAAGGAGAATATATTGTAACAGAAGAAATTCTAGGTGACTCTCCTTGCAGCAATTCTGTGTTTTGTCTAGTGACAGCCAGGAACCTTGTGAAAACTATGGAAGGCCATGTTCCTGTCTGTGTCTAGAGCTGTTCACACCAGCTACCTCCTCCTGAAAACCTTTTTTCTACTGAACCATTCCCTCTCAGACAAACCTGACTGCAATTATTCACCTGCTCTCAGCAGCTGATACCACCTCTCACATCTGGACACTCCTGCAATGGTTTCTATTTGTGCAGGGCTTGGTGCATCAGAATTGAGTTTGCCCTGAATGTCAGGATTGACAAATACATTAATTTTGCTACAAAGATTGTTTCTCAAGCAACATGTATATTTGATAGATAGCTGGATCCCTGAAACATTTAAGGCCCTTTTGGAACACAGAACAGCTGGAAGGAAAAGAAATTGCCAATCTTGTAGGTCTTTGTTCACATCCAGCTATGCAGCTTGGTGACACTGCATAGCTCAAATGCTTTCCCTGAAAGCTGACATTTTGCTTGTGCCAGCTCAAAATAAACTGGAGATTCTTGCTGAAAGGATATACTGAAAGGTCATGCCTCAGTGTGAAAGACCTGGTAGAGAGGAGATATTGGGAAGCTGAAACTTAAAGCTATTTTATCTGTCCTTTGGTTAAGGAAGAATATGAAATTTGACACATACAAATATGGGCTTTACAGAGTGGCTTCCTATATCTAGGATATAAACCATTTGTCCAGCTTAGTGGGGTCACATGCATTCATAACAAGCTTTTTCTTTGTTTGCTATTTCCCAAGCCATGTACTAAGAAGTATCAACAGTGGAACAGATTTTCAGATGAATCAAGTTAATATTTGNAAAAAAGATCTTAATTCAATAGAAATGAATTTTCACCCATTTGCTGCCAGCTAAGGTGGTGAGACACCAGCTCTCTGCAAGGGAGAGAAAAGTGATGTTATCCCACATGTCACAGGTGACTGTAGGCCAGGGTAGATACCTTTGTTCCAACATTTCCTTCAGAGTCCTTTTTTCCTCAGATTATTTATGTTCATTTCCATAGAGCTCTCTTTTCTAGCAGGGCTGCTATTGACAGATGACGTTCCCAGGCTCAGTGAGTACTGACAACTTCTTGCTATTAAAAAACTGTATTGACATGATTTCTTTTTGCACCTGGTACCCCTGGTAGTCAGGAATTCAGATGGAATTAAATAGAATCCAAACCAGGAAAAAGAAACATACTGCAAAGTATGAATAAATATAAGAGACCTTTGATTTTCTCCCAGTATTTTTCATGGTATGGACTTCCATCAGAAATGGTCACAATGTATGGAGCCTTTAAATCCTATATTCCCAATTTCTGATCTAGCTGCATTTCTGTTTGCATAGACAAACTTAATAGTCACTAAAGAAGTTAATTGAAAGAGATCTTATGATTTACTTTTAATAAATCTAAATCTAGCTGTTTACGGATGACTTAAAAATAAACACGTGTGAGCTACATATTGTTCTTAAATTATTCTCAATATTGGTTTTTCCAGTCTATCTTAAAATATTTGGACATTATATAAACTTTAATTCAAAGATCAATAGCTTCAGTTTAGGCAGAAATGTCACTAT